>JAUZST010008731.1:0-13403 GCA_034779995.1 Parotocinclus haroldoi
TTATTATTATTTTTGTACTTAACTATTGTAAGTCGCTTTGGACAAAAGCGTCTGCCAAATGTAATGTAATGTAATGATTTACACCTTACACCAGTCCTAACAAACCTGAATTGGATTATACATTGGCTAAGCACTGGCTGAGGCTACTGCAGGTAGAAGACATTTATATACCAGATGCTGTATAACAAATACATTTTTTGTTTGAAAATACATTTACAGCAACAGCAGATGTATACTTCATGTGGCTTTTCAGCACTGATCTAGTAGGGCCCCTTTGGTGTGCTCTTCTTGTCCCATTAGCACTGTTTGTTTATCGGATTTGGCACGCATACAAAGTAGCTCAGCTCCAGCATTCAGACACTTCACTGCCAACAGGCCTATTCATACCATGAAAAAAAGTTTGCGTGGTCTCAGATCCCGGCGTAGTTGCACACACGTGCTTTTAGAACACATCACACGGTGCTTGCAGCACGGCCGATTGAAATGGGGGCACACGGCTCAATAGGGGCAATGTCATCAAGGGACTACAGGATGGGCCACATGGTGGAGCTGCATCACATGGCTCCTGGCCTTAGGTCAGAGCACTTACAACACCGGGTCATTTGAATAAACCTCATTGTTATGCTCCATTGTGAGAGCCTTTATCTCACTTACAGGCATCTGGACTGGAGCATTTGATAAATGACTTGCAGGAAAAGAGTCGCATCACAAAACCTATTGTAGTGAATCAATTTCACTATGAAGTCACATAAAAGAGTCTCATTGTGGAGCTCGATCTTTGGTTCTATTGTTCCCAATCTTACTATGGCCCGCCATCAGCCTCATGATGAATGGCTACTTTTCGTGTTTGTAAGCAAAGCATTTATTCATACTCAGGTGAGATTGATGGTTCAGGAAATCCTCTATCAGACTATGGGTTTATTTTTTTTTTCCTTTTATGTAGAAGGATGTGTCACTTGACAGCAGGAGAGTTTAGAATAGAAGCCAGTAGTATTTTCTTCGAATCTTCTAACATTTTGCAGACAGACCGTACACTCTATTACCAGTGATGCTGTTCGTCTATACTGTTCACAAAAATTAGGGGATATTTCATATTTAAATATACATATTAAACTTAATACTTAAAAACATAATTAAATATCCTATCATTTTTGTGAGCAGTATATGTCAGCTCATTACTTTAAATGTTTAAAATGACTCAAAGTAGCATATATGACAATCAACTAATTATCAATATAAGGTCCAAGCCAGGTAACCTAGTGTGAAAGTGTGTTGGATAGCTTGGGAAGTCATTTGCATGAGCTATAATCAGTAGCTCTTTAAATTACGCAAGGCAGGAGTCATAGCTTTCTGAGAAGCCTCGTCTAGTCCTTCATGAGAAAAAAACAGTGAGACGGAATAAAAACTGGAAACAATCGACCAGAGACGAGTAGCTAAAAAATGCATTCCCTCTATAGAGAGAACAGTGTATTAATTATGTATGACCGAAACCCACTTTTGGAAAGCCAAAGGGTTAGAGAGGGGAAAGTTAAGGTGAGAGTTAGCTCAGGAGCTTATCTTCCCTCATACCAAATTCTTCAGTGTCATAAACGTACACTTTTTCTAACCTAAATGCTACAATTAATGTACATGCACATGTACAATGTGCAATGCTGGTTCACATAAACAGTAAATTAAAGTTGTTGTTTTAGCAATGATGTAATGACTATATACAACTATTTCTAAGGCTCTTTACTCAAATACAACCGAACAGAAAATACAAGAAAATTGTATGGAATAATAAGGAAGTTCAGGCAAGAATATTACAGAGGCAGTATGGGACAACCTGGAGACAGGGAAATAAGACAGCCTAAATATAAAGACGAACTCTGGAAAGTGCTGAAAGTAACTTGCTATAAGAGACCAGATGATTGCATCAAAAAATTTCGGCCCAGTCTCCCTGTATGAGTTCGAGATTACCTTAATGCTTAGTGGCATTTTGCCTATAGAATCACAGAAATCTTAAAAAGGAGACTATATGGAGTCTAATGGAGCCTAGGGTTTTTGCACAGTGGTGTACACATATAGCTGTAATAGGACATTGTTATCGAATGAACCTGCTTAAACCATATGTTGAGTTTCCAGATATTTCCTCTGATGCCGAAAGTTCTATTAAACACATGCTGAGCAGCTTAATGCTGCGCAATGTATAGCCGGAGTTGCAATCCTATAAGCATCAAAGATCATCAGGTGAATTATGCGCACTGAATCTGTGCTTCAAAGCTCAAGAATGGTGCTTGGATTACTGATTGTGGATTAGTTTCTGTTTGAGAATTGCTTCCTGTTTGTGCTGCTAAGCTGACCACCGGAGGGGAATAAACGCATACTGTGCTCTTTTCTCACTACTTCATGCATGCTTTCCAGTTTAAACATGCTTCTCAGTTATCTCTTTTCTTCTGAAATACTTGCTTGTATCATAAATATAACAGGGAATACACTGTTTCTTAACTTGTAAATGTGTTTGTGCCTGTGGGGCAAGGGTAAGGAGTGAATCAGTGTGCTTGCATGCAGCTTTACAGTGAGATATGATTTTACCCATTTTAAATAGTATACACTTAAATCAATAAGTGTGCATATTATATTTTATTATTATTATTATTATTATTATTATTTATTCATATTAACAATGTTAATATTAAATAAATGAGTGTATGGAATCACTGCAGTTTGCAGCTGTTTAGCCAATGCCTGTACACTACAGTATCCCACATAGCTTTGCTAAATATGGTAGATAATAATAATGATAATAATAATAATAATATGGATTATAATGTGGAGTTCATACAACATCCAGGTCAATTACGTTTGCTAGTAATTGAGTAACACATCAGGTTTGAGGATCAACACTTAATAATCACATAGGCACATATAGCAAGTTTTACTTTCACTAATATTTGTGAAATAACAAATTTGCTACAGCCTACCTCGTTTTCAGTGTTTTTAGGAAAGGCTCTGAGCTCACCAGGTTCCGCAACAGGATAAGCAGTTAACTGGTTATTTAACAAGAAAAACAAGTTGACAATGAGAGAATGAAACGGACAGAGAAAGGGCAGGATATGTGAACCTCCTCCAGCTGGTAAGCCTGCACTGTCGCTCCTTAGGGAAGCAACACAGAAAGCTCACATTGTCTGTCTGTCAGTCAGCCTGTCAATTAAGTTCAAGTATCTCTTTCTATATGAACCATGGGTGTGCAGGTCTCCAACTCAATTGCCATCAGAAGAGGTGGGGGGTTCTGACTTGATGCGGGCCTCCCAACACCATTGTCAAGATAAGCTAACTGATGAGCCTGTTTATTCAATTATGCTGACAGCCCATGTTTGCTATGCAGCGTGGGGTCAAGGAAACATCAAAACATACTGGACATTATTAAGTTCCAACACCTAACGATGGCAGATACTTGATTGCTATGAAAAAGGGGGATTTTAGCAGCCAGGTTTACCAGTGGGTTTTACCAGCAATCCATCAGGTCCCCAAGCAGCGATAAGCTGGTCTCTAAGCTAATAACAGAGTCGGCACTGACAGTGGGCAGTGCCTGAACCTAGGCGTTAGAAGTTAATAATGCAGCCATCTCAAGCAACAGGCTGAGGGCCGTCTATCTGTTCCTTTCTCACACACAAAAGCAGATCTGCAGGGAAGACAGCAGGGGGCTTATTGATTTAGACACAACAGTCAGACAGTCCTCCTTGATTCCTAGGCTGATTGGGAGCCCACTTGATTAGAACCATGCCTCGATTTTTGTGAGAACGGAGTGTTTGCCAGCTTCACTCTGAGTAGTTGTTTAGGCTATATGTACAGGACAAGTTTTATGCCACCATTAGATTAGATAGACTAATAGTATAATGGACAAATATAATTATTTCTCAGTCTCCATATTGGAACACAACCAGAAAATACAAGAATATTATAAAACTAAAAACATGAAAAACAGCTTCTACAGGCTACACTGGCAGGTATTTAATGTTACCTCCTTTTACACTTCAGCAACAGTAGCATCTGGCATCTTCATCAGGGTGCCAAGCTTCTAGGAGGGGTCTTTTTGAAAGGATAGTAGCCAATAAACCACTTTTTCAGAAGGGGGCAGTGTTAAAAGGCTAAAACATAGCTTACAAAGACTGAAATTATGATCAGGGAAAGAGTATTAAAGAGTACTAAATCCAAGTTTGAAATGCTTGGGCCCAGTCGTCAACAATGTGTTTTATATTGGTATTATACTATTGCTGAAATCTAATGGTGGTCTAAGACTTTTGCATGGTACTGTATACTTTGGAGACGTCTGTGGAACAGTTCATATACTGGTTGGCTAGCTCACCCCTGTGTTGGCACTTTGTTTCCCCTGCTCTCAGCAAGAGAATACACAGATGGCAGATTTGACTGCAACCCACTAGTCTGATGTCTGCCCGATGGACTCTTTCCTAGAATGCCTTTTTGGATAAGGTTAAAAAATATGAGGGGATTTGGTGGGGGTATCATGAGGCTCAGGTGCCTTTGACTGGCACCACTCGTATCGTAAATAAGCATCTTTGTCCAAGCAGGAAACCAAGAGTACCCTGAGAAATGTCCAATTTACAAGAAGCACACTGACACCTGGGAACGCACCTGATCCTCCATCCGTTTCACTCTGCTGATCACGAGATTTCCTGATGAGTATATGAGGGATAGAAATACTGTTTTTGACTTTTGCTGGCATAGGTTGACGAATCTGTGTAAACTTATAGGCCAAGGAAACAGCACTGTCCAGGTTGATGGTGTGGAATGAAAAGCTTTTGCAAAAGCTCTCATTAATTCCAGCCTATCTTAAGAGCCCTCTTTGTCTCCATCTGACAAGAGCTGATATAATAAAGCTACAGTGGTGCTTGAAAGTTTGGTAACCCTTTAGAAATGTTCTATCATATATTTCTACCCAAATTTGTACAGTATGAAACAGATAAAATAAAAAGATGACCAAGTCAAACAAATGAGACAAAATATTTTGCAATTATAAAAAACTCTCAACCTAAATTCAATCCAGAAGCATTGTCTCCAAGGGCCAACGTGGAGTACAGAGACAAATTTGTGTCAAGAACTGAAAATGTGTAGAGAAATTTGATTTACCAAGATAATTAGATAAACCGAGCTACTATACTTGGTCATCTATTTATTGACCATTTATTATTATCCGAGGACAAAAATGTCCAAATCGAGATCTTTCTGTGCGCATTAAAAGTAAGTAAACCTCCGGAAGCCAGGAAGGATTGCCATTATTGATATAACAATTAAATCTTATATTAGACTAAAGTAACAAATTCTAAAGTAAAAATATTCATCCATCCATCCCTTGAATATAAAGACAATATAACAAGACAGTACACCCTACCCAACCTAAGTCACACTATAAAAGAATGGTTATAGAGGATTTTTTTTGGAAAGGCCAAGTCAAAGTCCTCAGCTTAATCCAATAGAAATGTTGTAGAAATAATTAATGAGAAGAAAACTAACAACATCCCAGAGTTTAAGCTCTTTTGTAGAGTGGAATGACCTGAAATCAGATTCACCTGTTATCAGAAACATTTAGGTGCAGTTATTGATGCACAAAGGGTCACAATGTATAAATCTGAAATCTAAGTTTGTTTTAAAGTGTTTTAGGCCATATTTGTTATAAAATCTAGAAAATTCACAAACTTTCAAGCACTACTGTGGGTCTACGTCATACTTTATTTTAACAAATACCTCTCAATCCATTTGCTGAAATATTAGCCTTATCTATCTCTTGTCTTAGATATATTAGATAGATAGAAATATTAGAGATAGATATTTATTATGTGGATTTCTAGTATAACATGAATACTGCTCAATGTTGTCAAGCTAGGTTATAAAAGCAAATCATTTTATGAACCATAAGTTGCTTGATGTCCAGACTGGGTTGTTGATAAACAAGAATAGCAGGGTTAGGTCTAAAGCTTCCATTTCTTTGTCAAACGTTCAAGAGGTTTATCTCTCTTAGAATTGATCTTCTCGATAAATTCCATCTGTATATTGCATTGGAGAAATGAAACACCTGCTTCAAACATTCATCATCCTTCCAGCATGTGCTTACATTTCTTTGGTCCTCATAGCGGGTTGCCAGCTCAACGCTTGGGAGTGACATCCATCATTTGCTCTGTGGGTGGTGATGAGCCTTTTCACATTACCATTATTGCCTCTGTTGATATTGCTATAGAGGTCCACCAAAAACACCAAATAGTTTGAATTAATTTCACACAACTCATCTTAATTTTTAGATGTTCTTGTGAGTGAACGTTAATGAGCGGCAGCAGTGTTGATAAATTGCTATCTGCAGCGACATATAGGTCTGGATGTAAATGTGTCTAAATTATGAATTTCATTTATTCAAATTGACGTGGATTGATGCATTCGGGTTCATCTCTGAGAATTTAGAATAATGTCTGCCCCAAATAGGCCACACCTATGATATTTACATATAAATGGTCATCAGAAGGAGGTGTGTTGTTGTGACTGGTTTGTGAGTGCTGCCCAGATTGGAAAAAACATACATATATGCACAAGTTACATCATTATCATCCATCAGCTGAAATCACACTGACAGCTTTTTCAGCATGGGCTGTGGAGACCGTTGTGTGTGTGGGTGGGGTATTGTCAGTCAGTGGTTCTCTGTCCTAGAGCTGAGCTGCTCTTGTGGCACGTACAGTACAGTTCAGGGGGAAAAAAGGCAAACCCTTCACCACTGTGAAAGCAAGGAAATCAATCGTCTCACATGGCGCCGGCTGTTTGCTGTTGCATCTAGGACTTTAGCAACTCAGCGGCTCAGACAAAGAGCATATGCGAGCCTGGCGGCCTCCAGAGCTGGGATGTGCTAAAGGGGGCTGGAGTGGGCCTCCTGCCAGCTCATCTGATATCCCATTTGAGCCTGACGGGATATTCATGGCTCGATCATATAACAAGGTTTGGGACTGGGGTCTTCGTTTACAACCCCTTCCAAATGAAAGGGAGAAGAGCTAGATGAGAGTGACATTCATCAGCAGCAGAGCAGGTAGACATTGACTACTTCAGTCTGGAAGCACGCCGACACAGTGGGAGGATACGTTTATACTCATTATGGTTGGGCACAGCCTTGCAGCCAGCTTGTGTTTGTCCAGTGATAATCAATAACATAGAGGACGGGACCTTTTTTGTCCCACTGTGTTGGAGGCCAAGGATTTAAATAGTGTTTAGAATTGGCTGGTTAAAGGAGGGAGCAAATTTTTTGCCTTGGGATCAACATGAGGTGGTTTAGAGAAATCAATGCAGCTGATTTTAAAAAGGAATATGCAATACCATTTTGCAATGGTCTGGTTTGTGATTTTTCAACTTTGCAATGGAAATCCAACAATACAAATAAGTTACCAGATAAAATGCTCTAAATGCTTTGTTTAGATTTTTCTCTGAGCAAGCAACTGAGCTGGGCAGCAGCACCCTGCATTTCACGACATTATAAAATAAATTACATTAGATGTTCAACATTTGATTACAAACTAACTTTGTATTACTGAATTTGCCCAAATGTAGGATAATGTAAGTGTTTCAAGGTAGACTGCACTATGATATATTCTTTCTTCCTGTATTTCTGAGTCTAAGGGAGTTTTTCCTTTCCACTGCCTTGCTCAACAGGGGTATTTAATCTGTTACTTCTGGATTCTATAAAAATGTCCACTGTATAAATACGATGGTTTGGTTTGGTTTATATGGTTTACATTTAACTTACCATTGGTTCCAACTTAGAATGGGTTTATCCAAACATATCCCCATCATAAATTGGGGAACACGTGCTGTGCACAAGTCCAAGGCCACCATTAGTTTTGTTGTTTAGAAATGATATAATGACCATATATAACACATCATTGGTGACTGGATGCAAAAAAATAGAAATTGTATCCATCGCTGCCTAATACTCTTTTTCATTGGTCTTCATTCAAATCTTTAGCATGGCCTAGAATTTTCACCCTGTACCGCTTCCAAAGAAGTGATTTATTGGCTGCTATCCCTGCAAAAAGACAACAAAACTGTAGAAGAGTCAACCTGGCATCCCGCTGAAACTCCCAGATACTGCATTTGTTTATTGTTTATTGGGGGGTTCCCTTTGGGCTGTCTTTTCCGATTTTCTTCACTTTTCTTCACTGTATAATGGCATGCATTAGTGACCGGAAAGACAAATGAAATGTTTGCTTTCCTATACAAGCCTTTACCTAAACAATCAAGTTGAGTCTAATGGAAAAAATGTGGAGGGATAACTACACCTTCCTTCCTTTCTCACCTAAACAAGGCCTAGACACAGACCTTCGCAATCAAACTAAATATGGTTCCAAATGTGCAATCTGATGAGTTTCAGTCCATCCTCTCCCCCTGGAGGACAAAGAAGCCCCAGGATATTTTTATTTTTTTTATTTTTTCCTGCAGCATTGGAGAATGAAGTCATTATGCCCTCGCCATCCCTGTTATCCAGCTTGCGTTTGCTCTCTGAGATAAAGCGCGAATGAGCAAGTCATACAGCGCTGTCTCCACCAATTAGATAGCTGGTGATAATGATAGCACACGAGTAGTGTTCCTTCTTTTTTCTTTTTTAACAGTCTTCCTTCTTGACACGACCATGCCTGTATCCTTGAACTGGCAGTTATTTCTCTGGGAGAATCCATTTTTGGTTAATTAGACTTGTAAATAATTATTGCAATTAAAGCCTGCAATTAGGAGAAAGACAGTAGAGGATTCCAGGGAGGTTTTTTTTTTTTTAGCATGGTGAGGCGTGCAAAGAGGCTCAGCCATTATACAGTCACTCAGTGACAGCTACGACGACTCCTAACACGCCAGAACATTTTAATTGCAGATGTTATTATCCTGCCATCCCAGCGCCTGATTCCTGAGCCAATGAACCGGCGTCTCTTGGAGAAGTGAACTAAGAGAAAGTTACAGAACTGTCACTTCACTGCCCACACCAACAGTAGTATTTTGTGGTAAGATCCCCATTTTAAATAGATTGCAATAGATGCACAGCACTCAGTTGACTGATGTCTGACAACACGCATCATGGTGCGTTGGCGCCTCTCATTGTTATGTATGTTCAACCCAAGGTTGATAAACAATGGACAGATTGAGAAAATAAAAACAGCTTTCATGTGTCTGTCATTTTAAAGCTGTGCTTGCGTTGTTAAATGCCACCCTTCCAACCCAAAACCCAAGGAATATATAAACAAGGTGTCTGTTTCACCAGTTTGCAGGTATTTCCCCCTCTCATTAGGGGCTATTAAGTCAGCGGAGGAGTGAAAACTCCCCGCAGGGCCTACAAGACAGTGATGAGGTTTCAGCAGGTACAGCCACTGCCTCTGGCTCCTGCCACTGCTATTCACTACTAACAACCAAGTATTACACATGCTTGTCTCTTCATGCAAGGCTAAATCTATAGGCAGGCTGACAGGCCAAGGGCCATCAGAGATTGCTCGGGTGGTTAATGACTAAAACCAAAACCTCCCACTTCATCCCCAAATACCCCCTTTGCATTGCAGTGCAGCTACATGCGCATGACTGCTGAAAAACTTTTGTCAGTAATTTGATCAACAGATTTGCATACACATAGTAATCGCACAATGGGAAATTTACATGACTGGCATGGCAATAACGGCTCCGGTTTGGCACCTTCCAATAATCTCAAATAAGGGTGTGATGTTAACTTTAAATAATGACATTTTTAATATACTGCAATTCTCTCCTAATTTGTGGTAGCCATTTCACAGGTGCTGCACTTAATTCCAGGATTGCCAGAAAGCTAGCAAATCTGGCAGACCTGGAAGCCATGTTTTATTCTGCTAACAGCTTCCATATTAAATACCTTATATAGCAATTCTATATGTGGTACCAGTATTGACTAAATAGCCAAGATACTGCAGTGTTTTTCACACACTGATTGCTTTAATATCAACTTTGACCACCATGTATTGATTTTAAATTTGAGTATTCAAGATTGATAACATATTCTCACTGTATATATGTGTGCAAAGCATTTATTCATTAAGCCCAATACACTCTTATTATGGAACTTTTTATGAATCTTGTGTGACACTGGAATGTGTTTAATGTCGAATTCCAGTTTCTCTGCAAATCCAAATAAACCCTCATCTTCATCATCGTCTTGTGATCCATGGACAGTGGTCACCCTGCAGAGCAGAATACAGTCCATGCAATTCACATGAGTGGTAAGATCATCGTCTGAGTGATTGTGAGTAGAACAGTGCCAGCTTCACTGTTGCTCAGCATTCAGTCTGCTCATGCTGATGCCGCATGTGTTTAATAAAAGGTTATTTTTAATATTATTTTCTCCACCAGAAGCTGTGCTGTTATTTGTCATTAGAACTGCTGTACTACAACAGCTAATGGATCTGGCAACACAATATTTGCATTACATTATTAATAAAGACCATAATCTTAAAGCAAGCACACTTAATATTTTGGCTGCTTACAGAATGTATGTTATATCTCAACAGTGGGCAAGCTCGGCAAAAGTATGTTTTAAACAACATTACCAAAAATATATTTCTCTTTGTATATGCCAAATAAATGGCTTTTTTTACTTAGCTGAGGTCTGTTACGCTCATGATAACTAATTTGCTGACATTGGGCTGACAAGTCAGCTGCTAAAGCATAGCTTTTAGACTGGTAAATCAATTCTTATTTTGGTTTATATATTTAGCTACTACACATTTGTCCGCCTGCACCTAGAGCTGATGTCTTTATTGACCCCTGGCAGTTTTATACACTACTGTGGGTCAGGACCCGTCCTTAAAACTACAATTAAACTGAATATTAATGAGCCCAGATGTGCAAGGGTGGTTTCCGAGTGTGCCTAGAGATTAGAGACAAAGAATGCTAAATAGATTCATCGGTTACATCAGATGTATTGACAGGAGCATTTATCCTGATTTGTTAGCATATCAATGGCAAGTGAAGCCGTCAACATGCCAGGAATGGACAGTGTCTCTGAAATCGATTCCCATCTCGCCACCTTTATTTCTGCAGAGCCGACCCTGCAAGGCTGAGATAACGAATAACCCCATCAAATCAATCACTCATGCTTATCATAAGCATTTAGACTTGATACATGTAGTATGTACAATAAGGTGCAAAGGTCTTAGGCCACCATTAGATGTGGTGTTTTAACAATTATATTTTGACTATATATAATATATTATTGAAACTGGACTCAGATTAATCGTAGGTGACTTGGTGGGTAGCACCGCCACGTCACAGCGAGAAGGTCCTGGTTTCGAACCTAGGTGGAGCAATCTGAGTCATTTCTGTGGAGATTTTGCATGTTCTCCCCATGTCCATGTGGGTTTACCCAGGGTACTCCAGCCTGTTCCCTTCCTGAAAAAGTTGTTTATTGACGGCTACCCTTCCAAAAGACCGTTCCTGATCAAACTTCGACTGACTTTAAAAGGTTTAACTAGGCAACTGATGAAGCTGCCAAATGCTGCTTTTTCTCAAGTGTATTTAAAGGTCACACAAAAAACACTGCTCACAAACATAAGGGAATATTTAAATGGGAAATATTTCATTTTGAAGTATCCCTTACTTTTTGTGAGCAGGATACTTGCCAATGTAGCCTATAGAAGCTGTTTTTCCCCAGATCTTTAATACTGTCTATGTCTTATCTAATGGTGTCCTAAGGCCTTTGCACACTACTTACTGTACATATAGACAGCCTGGCAGATGTGGGACACATTCAGATTGCACAAAGCACGTTAGTGCCGTCATGGTCCATAGAGTCACATTGTCCTCGACCTGTCTTCCAGAAAAACACATTTCATTGATGCGTAAGATTTACGTATGGTAAGCCTTTGCCAAAGGTGACGTGCAGTGGAAATTGTGTTTGATCCCATTGCAAAGTTCTGCAAATAGGGTTGGATGTCGGGCAAGCCCGAGAATTACAGAAATGGGATGCAGCCTCTGCAAATATGTCATCAAAAAGCAATCTCAACCAAATAACTAGAGCACAACCTGTGTGAATAGTACCTGTTACACTGCATTTTCTATATAAATTGGCTCACATATAGCACAGGCTGGTCCACCAGTTGGAAAGCTTAGGACAAAAGAAACAAAAACCGAACAACAGTATTTCCATTTTTCATGTGCCATTACTGTGGTCACTTGAGTACAAAGTTGTGTGGGAAAAGGCCATATGACATTGACTGGTGAGGAGGGAGGTGATGGTCAAACCACTTTGCTTGTATCCTTTCTTCAACAAGTTCAACTGCCCTCTAACCCAGGTCAAAAGGGGACGAGTGGGTGACAAAGCCACAACTTCATTCTGTATAAATAGGAACCGCAGAAGAAAACTGAGCATACGCTTTAGCATCACAGCGAGTCAGAGCTTGGACCATACAGTGTCAGGATGGCTTAGATGGTTGAACTCTAGTCTCAGATAAAGGATTAATTCCAACTATATTTCTGTTCATAGGTGTTTATTTGTTTTTTCGAGCAAGATTGCTAATCTGGCAGGGACCTTTGTGTATTGGCGTACATGTGTATGTGTGCACAAGCACGCTGCCCTTAACGGAATATTAATGCTGCTTTGTTCTCATTAATCACATCCTCTGCTCTGCTGATTTCCTGCTAGCCCATCCAGCACATAAAGGCCTCCCCCTAACAACCCCCACAGACACAGACACAAACCCATGCACAGACTGTCAGCCAGCTAGTCACTCTCACTCACACACACATACACACAAAGCAAATGCAGTGGCAATGGGCCAACTCAATCTACATCTGCTATGAGAGACAGCACAAATCAGAGAAACAACAACCAGAAAAAGCTCTCTGCAGCTGCCATGTTCATCACAAAGCCGTAAATCATGGGGCAGGTATTGAGCCGTTGGGGCATGCAGGCCAAGAATAATGCATGTTTTCTCCAAAAATGTACACAGCAGATAGGTTTCACAGACCCTTCAGGAGAATGATTAAGTATATTTCCTGTAGCCTCAATTTTTCTCTGTAGCCAGCAATAGAATAGGTGGATGATATCTGCTTAAAAGGTCTTACATTCACATAACGAGCTCTGGTGTTTGAGTGGCAGATTTTACTCTGTGTGGCATGGAAGGAAGAAAGAGCCTCTAGTCAGTCGCACTCAGGGCGAAAAATCCTATTTCCCAGAGCTTGATAGGCACACACCTCATTTCCTACATATCTATTTTCCCTGGCTAAACAAAGGTGAAACTGCTTCAGGCCACGAATAGAAGTGTGTGTGTGTGTGTGTGTGTGTGTGTGTGTGTGTGTGTGTGTGTGTGTGTGTGTGTGTGCGCGTGTGAGTGCGTGCGTCTCTGCAAAAGAGGGGTGAAAGGGTTTAA
>JAUZST010008732.1:0-13402 GCA_034779995.1 Parotocinclus haroldoi
ATATCTGACTAGTCTTGTTATGAACTTGTGTATGGATATAACCTTGTGTGTGTGGGTGTCACTGAGATGGCCACTGATGCTGATAGCGACGTTAAAGAAGCCAAATAAACAGACAAATAGACCCTAGCTCTTTGAGCAGAACCATATAACAGGACACCTCTTGTGAATGCCAGCCAATCAGAACATTTTAAGTCATTTAGCAGACATACTTATCCAGAGAGAGTTACAACTGAGACAATTACAGTCCAAGCAACAGTAGATTAAGGTCCTTGCTCAAGTGGTTACAGCTTGGCAGAAGTGGGATTTGAAGGAACCATAACCATGGACCGTATCCACTTGGCCACCACACCTATTATTAAGACAAATAATTAACCCATACCCCACTTCAGCCTTTTGATCTGTACTTATGTAAGGCAGTTGAATCCCAAAATAAGTCGAGTGTTTAATGTAAGAATTAGGAAACGGGAACAATAAACGGGAGTTAAGCATTAAAATCATCCTTTTTATTAAGTCGGTGGGGGTCAGAGATGAATCCGAATTCCAGTACACAAGATTCTCCACAAAACGTATCCAAAATGCACACTTTTCTGCTCTGAAATGGGTTTGGAAGATACACCAGCTTACCCATTGATCAAACCCCCACCTCAATCCCACCCTCAACCCCTTTTTTGGTATGAATTTGAACTTTTGTGCTGATCCACCCCCATCCCATTGGATTAACATTATCTGCAATGTGTTGTTTTTTTTTTATACTTTATTTTATTCGTTTATTTATTTTATTATTTTTTTTACAAAAAAAATGTACCGTATGTCTCACATGAGCTCGTTTACTTTTTTCGTACGTGGTAAATAAATTTCTGAAATCTTTTCTATGGTTGTGAAAAGATAAAAACATGCAAAAAAATTGTGTGTTTTTTTTTTTTTTAACATTTACAAGATCAAGATTTAAGGTGTCTTTATCTACTACATCAAAAGAAACAAGAAAAGAGAAAAAACATTATGTACACACTTTTTTACAGCATAAACCAAGGGCATCCAATGGTCGCTAAGGCAAATGAAGTGTACGTGAATGAGCGTGAAAGGAAAACAACGGCTGCCTTTTTTTTTTTTTTTTAAAACGCGATACCACTTCAGAAATAGTTTCTGGTAGAAAATGCATCCAGGATGTTCCTTTGTCTGTAACCAGCTGCATATGTTTTTACTTTATTAAGTGAAAAAAAAAAAATCCTACTGTTACTCTACACTGATATGATCAAATCGGATAATCCTTCACGTTTTATTTCTTCATAATCCGTTAAATAACGATCCTGAACGTGAATCTGCAGGATTCCAGGAAAAGGAACCATGATGGTTAAGCAGATCAGTGATTGCCACTGGTTCAGGTTCTGGAAATCACTCTCAAATGTCTGTACCGTTAAAGCCTTGAATGTAAAACTAATCATCGAGGTTTGAAAAATGTACAAAAAGGCACGTTAAATCCCAGTGCTTCTGTACTGTAAAATTCAAGTCAGTGGAACTGAGCACGTAACACATTGTATCGTATCGTAACCTACGTACCACGCTATCCAAAAGTTCTCCGATTTCCCGTTTGCTTGCTCGCTCGAGGTCCAGAATCACCAGGGCCAAACACCTTCAAAAAGCATGTACATGCCTACTCTACAACACAAGGTTTTGCTTATGCTTATTTTTGTAATACATTGTAGTTTTCTGTGTAATCCATGGTCTGTTCTCGGAGGGGAAGTATCGCTCCTCGTCCATAAGTCAGATCAGATTGGGGAGGGGGTGGGGGAGAAAAGCCAGGTATGTGTATGTGTTTCTCTCCTTGCTCCACCCTGGACTCACTCGTCTGAGCCTCCGTACATGTCGGCCAGTTTGCGGAATCGTGGGCCCCAGTCGTTGAGATAGTCGTAGTCCTGGTCCTCGCCGCTGCTGGATGAGCTGATGGAGCTGAGAGAGCCGGCTGTCGAGCCGCTTCCCTCGTAGTCGAACACGAGCAGAGAGTCGTACGGAGGAGCTGTCGGGTCGCTGTCTGCCGCCTTCAGACCCTGCAGTGGGGAAAAATGACATGTTTCAGCTTCAAGCAACTTCAGTTAGTAATACAGCTGTCAATTTCTACTAATAGCTCTTTTAGAAGGTGTCAAAGGTTCAAGTACCAGTTCTGGACACAAAGACGTCAACTGTAATAATGAATCTTTCTCGAACAATCCAAAATGTTCCAGTTGTAAAGTTCAGGTTCCAACACTAAAGGACCATTTTGTGTAATAAAAAGGGCAGCTCCAGTTTCAAAAACACAAATACAAGCACCAACGGTATGCCTGCAGGTGTCAATAGTACCAACAGTACCAGTTACACTACTAAAGGTACCACTTCAAACACCAATAGTACTTATTTAGGTTTGATACCAATAGATCCTATTTGATCCATTGTACCATTGGCACATGTTATTTGAACATGAAGCAACAAAAAAGGAACTTAATTGAGCACCGGAAAAGGTTCCAGTGTTAGTGCTCATGGCCAATTTGAATGTACCAAAGGCTGTTTCCACTACCAAATCACAAGCCCCAACACCAAATGACACTAGTTCACTTCTAGTGCCAATCTTAGTGAATTGGGTTGATTTCAAATACACAAGTTATTTTGGCACTGGTCATCAAGAAACAGGACATTTTACACTGACCACTGGAAAATGTTCTTGTTCCAGCATTGACAGGTCTTACTTATGTTCTAAACACTGCTGTTCCAGTACTGAGAAAGCACAAGCCTTAGCACCAAATGAAACCACTTCTAGTACCAATGGTATCTCTTTAAGTTTGGTACCAACATGGCCAAACCATTTGGGTCTGTTTCTATTGCACATGTTATTTCAGCATTGGTAATAAAAGCAAAAATGTGCACTTCCTATTGAAAGGTTGAAAGTTCTGGTACCAAAGGTAAATCTTTAGGTACTAAAGGTTGCTTTTCCAGTACTAAAGCCACAAGTCTCAGCACTCGTGACCAGTTCTAGTAGCAAAGACTCCATTTTAGTACCACAGATGCATGTTTTACTGCCACAGGTCACACTACGAGTGTTTCTAGTCCATTAATGGTACCAGTACTAGTACCAAATGGCCTGTTCTAGCACATGGGCTTCTATAGTGTGCATTAGTGAGAGAACTCAAACTGTCTTGACTTAGCATCTAGGCTTGCACAAATCCTGTCAGTGTCTATATTTATCAACATCAAATCAAACTGGGATTCTAGAAAACACCTTCGTTCTTGTTAAATCGCACCTAAAGCACGGTGCACATACATCAGTGCGGTCATGCTCACAATCATCAGATTGCAGTGTTTGTGCGCCTCGTACTAAGTGCTCAGAGACAGCTCAGATCAGCAGGATACCGTGTTGGGCTTTCCAGCTGAGCAGGAGATAATCTGAAGCTTGATGAATCTCAGAGGCTTCGCTCTTCTGCTCTGTAATCCTGAACCCCAAAGGAACCAGCGAGTCCCTGTTTGCGGCTGTTATTTCCGTGTTAAAACCTTCCTCTAAGTCTGAACAACCTCCAGCACGTTCTGAACAACTTGCAGGTGTGGACGACTGAGACATGTCTCTTCATCAAAGATCATAATGATGGACTGGAATGAACCGTGACCGGTCCAGGGTCTGGCTGGGGTAGAAACACGGATCCCAGCTTGTTTTTCACAGCATAAATGAATTGTGTTGAGGACCATCACAGACCATCCACAGCCTGCCAGGTCATTTCTATTAACGTATAACTTGGTAGTCTTGGTTCCTAATATGGAACGCTGTGTAGCCTTTCTATTAAAAACCAATGATGTTGAAGCTCAAACACCATCGACATTAGTACCTGAGTTGCCATTCCTAATTCAAAAGACTCCTGTTCCCAACACACAGGCACCTGATTGATATATATGAAAGTAAAAATATTTTCGGTTCCGTTTTGAAACACCAAAGCCACCCGTTCCAGAAGATTCCCGACTCTCAAACTTCCAATCACTGTCACAAACCAAACAGTTCCAGCACCAAAAGCACCACATCGATGACCAAAGGTCATGGTAGCTGGTCCAGTACCAAAAGCACCCATTCAGTTTACCAAAGTTTCCGGTACTAAATGCAACAGTTTCAGTGTCAATAGTGTCTGTTTATGACCTTGATGACAGGGGCCTGTTCCCAGAGGGTGCTGACAGGAATTTCGGACTCCATGTAAAAATCTTACACTGGGCCCTTAAAGAATTTAGAAAATATGTTTTATTTCATTATACCAAAACCAGGAAATTCCAATTCCACCCAACTAGCACTAAAGACGCCTGGTCTGACACCATGTACACAAACTTGTACACCAATTTCAGTACCAAAGGTTCTAGTTCCAGTGTGAACAATACCTTCTTAGCTTTTTCACCAATAGGAGTACAACAGCTTCATACTTTTGCAAAGTTTACACCATGCTCAATTTCCATATCTGATGCGAGTTCAAGTCCGAGCAGGGCTTTTTTGTCAGGTCGGCATCACACAAGCACAATTGGTCATATTGTGGCATACATATGGCATAAGGTGAGAGGTCAGTTATGCCGACGCTGGAATAGTACCCTCTCTAACGGACTGGACTGGCTCTGTGTTCGTGATGTACGTCTGCCTGTTCCCAGTACATTTCAGGACAGGGTTCAGATCCCTCCGCTCTGGATTTTAGCCCATAGAAACTGAAAATGTAAAGGATTTGCTATGGAATTGGTTGAAACACGTGGGCTGAATGAGTACCAGGCAGTAATTAACCGCTATAAAGTGCTTTCTGTTCTTTTTGAATGTACAGTAGCCTATTGAAGATAAAGGTTAAAGCGCAGGTTAAAGAAAACAATGTGAGTTTGTACTAAAGTTGAAAATCGCATTACATGCCTCTTTGGAGCTGGCATGTGTGTAGCAAGCTTGAGCACAAAAGAAGAACCTTATGCAACATCGCAGCATTTACATACATTAATTATTGCCTGAGGAGAGAGTCGGAGCACTCCTAAAAGTCTTCTCCAGCACATTCCAAATGACTTTCAGTAGAAGGTTCACTCTGTGGTGACCAATGAATGTGTGGAATTGATGCTCCATGCTCCCAGAAACCACTCTTTCATTTCATCTGACCAACATCAACGTTCACTTTAATGTCAAATTAATATCTGATAAATTATTAAAATGTAAAACTATTATATTACAATTCAATCAATAGAATGAATTAACCAAGTGATTCGTGTTTTGATTCAATTGTTTAATAATTATGATGAATACTGTTGATTCATAATTGATTCATTATAAAATGAAATACAAATCCCAATAATAACCCCAGACGTTGTGCTGTAAACAGCTGTCAGTAATGGGAGTTTAAACGCGGAAGTTGACCATTTGTGTGTGTATCTACCTTACCGATTGTGTGCTCGCTTTCTCGTTTGCTCTGTATTAGACTAGAGACTGTTCTAACTCGGTTGATGTGCTTTGGGGACTTTTTTGTGTAAGTCACGTGTGTTTGTGTGGAGAATTTTTTCACTACTCATTTATAACAAGCTGAAAGTGCGTGCCTGTGCCTGTCCTGTTGTAGGTAGTACTCACATATTCTCTCTAACCTATGACTGTATGAACCGGTTTATCAGGCTGAACTTCCATGTTGTTCATAATACTGTCTATCGAAAACTGTCTCAACAAAACTTTTTTTTTACTTCTGTAAATCCAAAAGAAAAGTGTCAGGTCCCTCATACCATCCTCTTAAGTGCTTTTTTTTCCGTAGACAGTGCCACAGCAGTGCATTACGTCATCTTCTTTAAATATTTCATTATAATTTCGATAAACTATAAATGTATTGAAATTAGAGACGCTGTGTAGATGGTAGCGTTCCAGTAATGTTCTCGTTGCTGTATTGTCATTTATCTATTGTTATCTGCTGTTTTCTTGTGGAAAAAACACTTTACTTTACAGTAGCATTAAAAAAAGGCTATGTGGCTATGGCAATGTCCAGTCAATGTCCATTTCAGTCAACATCCTGTACTTCATTCTATTGCCACAGTTTGTAATGCTGACACCAGAGACTTGTCGACACCATGCATGATGGATGCTTCGCTTCATGCACTTCCCTTCATAGCCTGATGCACCCATTGCTCTGGAATAGGGTAAATCTGGACTCGTCAGACCAATGGACCATTTTCCTTTGCTTCCTAGTCTAATCTCCAAGGCTTTTTGTGAATAGCCTCACAAAGTGGTTTATTATGGTGATGCATCTGCTCAGTCTCAATCCTGGGAGACTACTCACTGTATAAGTAAAGCTTAAAAGAACTGTTGCCAGGTGATAAAATACTGTGTATATACATCTAAAAATATGTACTGTAAGTACAGATCAAACAGCTGTCACAACAGGTCGCCAATATTGGCTGAAGGACAATAATTGCTTTGCTAAATCATATTATTGATTTGAAGAAAAACAATCACAGTAAATACTTTTTTAATTCACTAAAAGGTCTAGGGTGAATAAATGCCTCCTAGCCTAGAAAGCACAACGTTATATGATGTAACAACAATAACTGAGACAGAAAGTACATGGGCAAAGGAACAAAAAAAGGCCTAATTAGTTATGCAGGCTCGATATACAAACACTAGCAGTAGAATGGGTTGCACTGAAGAGCCTATTGATTTTCAAATATCCACCTCCATCCGCCTTACGGGAGCTGCCTGTCAACTGGAAGTGCTGTTATTGTGAAGTGGAAATGCCTGAGTGACAGTAGCTCAGTTGTGTTTGTATGCTCAAGCACATCGCGCGTTTTAATCACGAGTCCTTGGTTTCCACGATCAAGTTCCAAACAGCCTGTGAAAACAACGTATTGGGTTTGGATTTCAAGGCTGAAAAACCAAATGCAAGTGTAAGATCATCATGTCGTGCAGATAGTCAGCTGGTGTATGGCGTCATCACTTAGGATGCTTGGTCCAATTAGGATTTAAAAAGGTCACGTGAACAGCATGCTCTTAACTAGAAATCTGAAATTAAGAAAGCTGCTAAGGAGAGCTTGATTTGATCTCAGTAGTCTGATTTCTCAGTGCACGTACTCCCATAATCTAAGTTTAATCGTTTTTCTCTGTTGGTCGCAGAAGCGGCAGGATCTATCATGGTTTCCAGACCGGTTTCCTTAAACCTGGTTACTTATTTTTCTCACAGAATCTGGCAACTTTGGAATTAAACACAGCACACACAAAATGGCTACTGAACAATTTTGGAGAGACACTGCATATGATAGTTTCTGTGAGAGTATTGACTGCAAAGTAGAAAACCCATTATCGCCTGTGTCCGTGTAAACTCCAGCTTTCCCTTTGTCTGGTTACCCATGTCCATGTGAACTCATTGATTGGAATACAGTGACATGTTATTGTATTTAAATGTGCGGTTCCAACATTTGGGGTTAAATTTGGGAAAATGCTGTCCTAAAATCTAATGGAGATTGGACCTTTCAACATCTACGGAATTGACACAGAAATCCATTGCTTCCCAACATCAGCTCCTAATTGCAACCCAGCATTTGCCAGGAACAACCAATTACCAATTTGTGATGCCTTAGCGTTTGAGGCTCAGGACTTCTAATCCAAAGTTTTAGCTTAAGTTGCCAAACTGATCAAGACTCAAGACCTTTATCTGCTCAGCTCAACTGTTTTGGATAAGGCTGTCTGCTAATTAGCAAAAAACCTCCCATGACCAGCTATGACTTACACTTGAGCTGAGCAATTGCAGGTTAAGGGTCTTGCTCAAGGGCCCAACAGCAACTGCTCTGCAAAGCCTTCTGATTAGTAGTCCGACCACTGGGCCACCCTGTACCCAAATGAGCGGCTGTCTATTAGAACCAATAAGCATGTGTTAACGAAGACTAATTTATAGGCGTCCAGATACTTTTGGCAACGTAATGCCAAATGCTTGCTATTTATATACAAGGGACCTGGATGTATTTCTTCCAAGTCCTGCAGCAACTCAGGAGCCAGACTAGCAGCTCCAGACTGAGATGGAGGAGGAGCAGCGGATTTATAAAGGAGCCACCATGCTGGGCAGGTAATGAGAAAATCGCCAGCAAGACGCTGCCACCAGCGGACACTTCGCCCTCACCTTGACATGAGAGAGTTGGAGAGCAAAAGAAAAGCGAGCGCTTCTCCAGCACTTCAGAGGTGCAGGATAAGATAAATAAGCTCTGTGTATTGAGCCGAGGCCGTCGGTGCCAGCTGGGGAACGAGACGGAGAAAATAAAACAAAGTGTACCACCAGGTCCCTGGTGAGGACCTTCCTTCAACAAAAACAGCAGAGAGGAGGCAGCCAATCAATCGTCAAGGCAAAAATGACACGAGACTGAAATGAGCATCTGATTCCCACTGACTCTGATCTTATTAAAGCCTTGTGCTTTTACATGAAAATGTGGCCGGCTCCAATCCGCAAACCTTCAGCGGTAAAAAAAAAAAACAAAGATAGAAGCCGCTAAAATTAGCCGGGCTCACAAAGAGGAAATGTAAACTCCATCTAGGTCTCGCTGCGCTGGCAATAAAAAGCTGAGGAGTGAATAAATAAACACAAGCTTTCTTATACTGGTAGAGTGTATATCTCGTGAAAGAGATTGCCCTGTGATTCTTGGAAAGAATGGAGGTGGAAGGATTAGAGCTATGATGGCTAAAGGGTCACGGATAATCAGATAATCACATTAGTATTCCTTGTTTTCCCCTTCGAAGACTAAAGCCTGGTTTCTGTGTGTGATTCGATCGTTGTGGCATTCCCCGATGTTTTCGAGTCAAAGTTTTGCTTTAGGTCACTAAAGATAGTATTGGTTATTTACATGAAGTTCTTTCACAGCTCTGAGTGCCCCTCTGAGGGCCACTTTAGAAACATAGATTAACCTAACGTCCATGACTTTGGACTGTCGGAGGAAACCGGAGTAGCCGGAGTATGGGGAGGCCACGCAGGTTCGGGATCGAATCAGGGTTATCCGCAGATATCCCATGACCCTGACTAGAGTAAGCAGATACAACATCCGCTTTACTCTGTACTCTAATGGTCAGGATGCCCACAGGACTACAACAGATCAGGTACTATTTGGGTGCTGGATCGATCTCACCTGAGTGAATGGATGAACACAGACACAGCAGTGCTGCTGGAGGTTTAATACACCGTTCACTCACTGTGCACTTTATTAGACGCATCTACCGTGTTGCTCCACCTTGTATATGTAAAGTCTGACTGCATGTGTCCCTGCACTGGTGGTGTCAGTCATCCTCTAATCCTTCATCAGTGCTCAAAGATGGCGGTGGCTGGACACTTTTGGCTGGTGGACTATTTTCAGACCAGCAGCGACTGTGAGGTGCTCTGTTCTGGCTACAGAATGTGAATTCGCACCATGTGAATTCAGAAGATGGGCTTAGTCAGAACGACCCCCATGAATGTGGCCATCATATGTAAACCAGACCATGGGAAAAGTAACATGTGAGGTTAAGGGTAAACAGTTTATGACTTAGCTACAGGCTAATAGAAGCGTCACCGAACACTATCAAAACGTGTGTGAGTGTTACCTCGTTAATGAAGTCTCCAATGTCTCCTGGGTGAGGTGCTGCTGATCTCATGGGGTACTGCGGCTCGGGGTGAATCGGCCTTTCGTCTAGCCGTCGGATCCCCACTGGCTTCACACACTCTGGATCCACAGTGTCAGGCTGCTGGAGCTGACTCAGATCATAATCCTGTGCGCACACACACACACACACACACACTTTGTATTTGTCACATAACCTCTAGTCCATCCCACCACAAAGCCACTCTAACCCTTTTAATGTGGCTGGTTTTGGGCCACGTCATCATGGGAGACTGCTGACCTAGAACAGCAGTGGAAAGGTTTTGACTGAATTTAATTAAGCTACATATCGCCAGGACTTTGCACAAACTTCAATACGTACTCACACACATCCTAGATGTCTTCAAAATCTCCATACTTGCTCAAGATATACTGCCGTACATCAGGTTTTCCCATTGTCATTCCCCGGCTCATCCTCTTTGTATTTCAGAGACCTCCGTCATATTGTATTCCCACGGCGAAAGCCACGAAAGTCATCACCAAACTGAATGTAGGCCTTCAACAATGACCTCCACCCCCAAGATCGTGACGTTTTAGTCTCATTATTTGAATTTTTAGCCGAGATTTCGGCAGTCTTATCAGATTATTACATCACCCTGTATGAGATGAAGCCAATAAATCACGTGAATGAATGAAATCTCACTCTGTGTCCTCTTAGCCAAAACGTACGATGAAGTAACTCTAACAAATTCCAGAAAATTACACTCTGCTTGCGTCATTAATCAAAAATACCCCAAACGGGCTAAATAAAACCAAAAACAAATTCCTCAGCGCTAGGCTTTAGAAGGATGGGAAAAAAAAGTTTTGGAGAGGGTAAATCAGCACTCTGTGGAATGCCAGTCCCCACAGCAGCGGGTGCTACAGCATTGTGACATAGCATTACGCCATGGCAAATCTAAATGAAGTGTAAAGATCTATCTGCCAATCATCTTCCTTTCATTCAGTCATTATCATCCGCTTAACCCAGGCAGGATCGTGGGCCAGCTGGTGCCCACCCGGACGAAGGCAGGAACAACCCTAGACGGGGCACCAATCCATCGTAGGGCACACACACACACACACACACACACACAGTCATGCACTAAGGACCACTTTAGAGACACCAATTAACCCAACACGCATGAGGAAACCGTGGGAGGAAACCGGAGAACCCGGAGTAAACCCACACAGACCCTACCACCCTGGGATTGAACCCGGGACCTTTTCGATGCTGCTCACCGAGCCACCGAGCCACCAATCAGAATTATAAGGGAAATACATGTAATCTGAATAAAACAATCCCTCATCAAGAAATTATTATTTTTAACAAAACCACTTTTGAGTACTAATTTAATATTATTTAATACTAATGCCTCCCTTTGTCAATAAAAACATCACTTCCTCTTCTCTTATAACTTATAAGGTTACAGAGCAGGGAAGTTGAGACCGTTCTTCTTAATCTCTCAAAATCATCCAGGTTTCCTTTCTTTTTCACTCTCCTCTTTAGCTCCGCCCTCATTTTCTATGAGTTTTAGTTCAGGGGCCTGAGATGTCCATGGCAGACTCTTGACTCCGTGTTCTCTAAAGGGTGTCACGATTCATCGCTATGTAAAATTATGTCTATGTGACATACATACTGCCTATTACACCATTGAATGCAATTGTATTTCTGAACACCAGAGGGAGCCATGCTCCCAAATGCCCATCTGTTCTGCAAAGAAAAGGAGCTAAGGTAAAGATGAAATTGAGAATGTTTAAAGGAACAGTGAGACTGTTTGTTTTCTTTGATTTTTCAATTTAAGTTGTGATTCAATTTGGTGTAAGCATAACAGTAGAATTTCTATTGTTTTAGCAGCACTATTTAAAACTGCCAGTTACTTTTTTCCTATATAAGCAAAGTGCACATTATTTAGAATTGTTTTTCTTTAAAAAAAAATTAATCAAATTAATGTTCGGGTCATGAATATATGAGGAGGAGCTATAATAAATAATTGTATTTGCAATTTTAAACCTATATCTAATAATTTTTAGTTGGAGGGCACTAGGGATTTTTGTTTAAAAATAATTAAGTAGTTAACTTAGTATCTTGAATCGATTATCAAATCGTGAGCAGTTCTTGTGTTCTTGTATTGATCCGAACTTATTCTGGGTTATTTTTCTTATGGGAGATCCAGTGGGATCTATTAAGATAACATAAGATTAGATAATCCTTTATTATTCCCACAGTGGGGATTGTTAGGTTCTTGGCAGAGGCAGACAGACTTTTTTTGAATGCCCTCCTATTTCATGCAGTCCATGATGCCACGAAGCCTCACAAGGTTCAAAGGTCTTTTTAGGAAAGGCAAACCTTTACAGTCCCTCCACTGTACTTATCAGTGGATATTAGGTTCATTTAGTGTAGACATCCTTGTTTTGTGGTAAACTCACTTTGAGGGTTTGCATTTCACCACTATACATAGTTGCTCTCAAAGTCACCATAGTGTTTAGCAAACCATTTTCTCTTTTTCCTGGGAAGCCTTCCAAATAATCTGTTAGCATGGCGGTTTGGAGTTCATCCACAGTGTTTGCACGTGGGAGGAAAATAAGCCTGATATGATCCCATAGAAAACCTGTGGGGAAAGCTGAAGTGGAGTGTAGACAAGAGATCGTCTCGGACCCTGGACAATGTTATCTTACCTTATAAGGTGTTATAGGAGGAGACCAAGTGCTGCTTTATTGGCTAACGTGGGTTGGACATGGTATTAAATACAGAGGTGGCATGAGTGGCTTTTTTGAAAAAAAATAAATAAATAATTCTCTCAGACTAAACTCACAAATGAAGGCCTAGAGTTTTCTCATCTTTAAGTGTGTTAAGAAGCTAAACAATCAAGGCATGAATTAATTTCCTATGTTTTTTTTACTCATCTTTATTAGGGATAGTAATCGTCGGGACGATAGTTCGATTTTTTCGGAAAGAATCCCTTATTTTCAGTTCAACCAAACTTACATTTTTCCTACTCAAGTTATCTTTTCTACAGGTCTCAGTTTAGACTTTTTAGGTTGAACTTTTTCCCCTCTGTCACTCTTACAAGCCGTGGTATCTGTACGCGGGGCAAAATAAACCTGATCTAAACATCCCTGTGGGGTGAGCTAAAGAGGAGTGTACACGAGAGAACCTAGGATGTTGTTATCTTACCTTATGAGATACAGCTATAAGCAGCTATAAGTGCTGTTTTATTGGCAAAGGGAAGCTGTACAAAGTAGAAGGGGCAATAACTGTGGCATTTGTTTCTGTTTAATAATTGTTTCTTGATTATTTCTAAAATGACATTTTTCAATCTATCCACTTGATCTTTTCTGCACATTCACTTTAGCAGCTTACACTTTCCTTTAACTTTGCTTCCCTGACCGTTATTTTTCATCTGCCTTTTCTACGAACATAGCCCTAAAATCTATTCTTCTCTCTTATCTCAAATGTGCTTAGTTTAGCTTTGTTTTATTGTTTCTTCCTTTCTTTTCAGTTTTCACTTCATCACATTTATCTTTTCCAATCTCCGTCTCCTTTTCCACCACCAAGCATGCCGTATGTCTTATTGGTTATAAGTAAAGAAAAATATCAGTTTTTCTTTTCTTGCTCGTTTTTTGCGGTAAGTGTGTTGATATACTGTGCCTAAGTCTAAGTAATGATCAGGCCATAATAATGTTGTGTTAGAACCAAAAATATCAGACCCTTGCATGGTAAGCACTTAAAATGTTTATAGAGGCAAAACCAAAACCATACAAACCAGCCAAAACGGTCCCATGTGTCTATGGGTTATGAAGTACTATATATATA
>JAUZST010008733.1:0-13401 GCA_034779995.1 Parotocinclus haroldoi
TAGATACACACACACACACACGTACGCATAGATACACACACACACACACGTACGCATAGATACACACACACACACACACACGTACGCATAGATACACACACACACACACACACGTACGCATAGATACACACACACACAGACACACAGACACACAGACACCTCAATTAATAGACACCAATTCACCTAACATGCATTCCTTTGGACTGTGAGAGGAATCTGGAGTACCCGGAGTAAACTCACATGGACACGAAGGGCATGCAAACTCCTCAAAGAGAAGACCCAGGGATTGAATGGGTTTCATTAATATGCTTTACTTTAGCTTCAGTGCTACATAAAGTTTAAAAAATGACTTCTTAAAACACTACACTGAGCTCCATATAATCAAGGAACACTGGTATGGTTATGATTGTTTAAAACTGCTGCAATCCATCCTGCAATATCCTTCAGGCTACAGTCCTAAGCTCTCCAAAGCTGTGTTACATAGCAGGAGCAGCTCACCACGCAATATAAATGAGGCTGAACTCGAGAGGTCACATAAGTAAAACAGCAGACAGTTTGAACCTGGCCAAGCCAGACTTGAGCGGTGAGGCAGGGACGCGCGCATGCCACGCCTCGCCCAAAAATGAGATAAAACACCCACAGCTGGAGAAACTCAACGCACCTGCAGACTTCTTCAGAACTGTGCCTCAAGTCATGTGTTCATGACACAGACCTCTAAATGACAAAGACCTCTAAAGTTAGAGAGCACTATTAAAAAAATACAGTACTCTGCAAAAGTCTTAGGTCACCATTAGATTATACACTATCGTTTCAGCAACAATACAATATAGAATTCTTAATAATCCAACCAAAATAATGGATGCATTAGTAGTTCATATGTGGAACACCTTATGCTTGAGTGGACAGAAAGCAGCTTGACCTGAGTGTGTTCATCAGGTGAGAAGGCGACAAAGGTCAGCCGACCTTATGCTTAGCCGAGAGATTGTTTTTCCCTTTGGCATTGTAGCCATGTCTGTTTGTATACGCGGTTTGTTTAGCAATTGTTTTTTCCAGTTTTGCTTGAACGGACTTATGATGACGACAGCACAGAGTGCACGCGCATGACATCTAACCAATTCTTATTCATGTACATGGATCGGATACATAACCAATCTAGGACCACATGTGAAAGTGACACAAATCTGATTTGGAAAAAAAAATTTCAGACATCTACACAGCCCTGAAAAAAAAATCTGATCCGAGTCACATTAAGGCCAAAACAATCAGATTTGGGTCACTGGTAATGTGAACGTAGCCCAAGACTGAGATCAGACATGTAGAGGGACTTTTTAGAAAGGGAAACTCAAAAGCTTTATTTGATTCCAGCCTATGACTAAGATATCTGTTAACAAGCCAAGTGTTCCCCAGCTATTAGAGAATGACATCAATACAACATTAAGCACGAGGTCTTTCAGGGTCACCCTCGGCCATCACTCTAAACCAAAGCAGAGGCTGCAAATCTCAAACCCAGCCTCCAAAAGGAAGAATCTCAGCTGCACTGCGATGCAGACATGATCGGGAAAGGTGCAGGACAGTCTACGACGTGCACCCAAGTGACAAAAACAAGCACTGGCAAATGTACACGTACAACATCTATCGAAGCTTTTACTGCCAGAGACTTGCATCCGTATTTAATCACCGAGAGCCGTACAGCTACAGCATACAAGTCAAAATGACTGGATCTTATCAGAATAAGAATAAGCGTACAGAACGGGATTAAGTAGAGGAGGCGGCGACTTGGAGCTAAACCACTCAAGTGCAGTCAAACAAGCAGAGCAAAGTGCAGATGTAACACGTCCTCCAAACCAGAGATAAGAACGAAGCAGTGGAATTACAGAGAACCAACACGTATCAAAAAGCGAAGAAAGACACCCCGGATCAAAATACTTTCTATTCTACTGTTTGTTCATAAGGCAACAAGCTAAGATAGTTCAGCAGTTAATGAGTTTAAAAACTGAACTAAGCAAAAGCAAGCACAAAGAAGTAAAAGTCTTACCTTATCGACAGGCAGTGGTAGTGGTGCTTGAATAACTCTGGAAGAAAAACAAACCAATAATCAGAATCCTGACCAGTAACTCATGGCAGTTCACATGGAGTTAAGACCCAAACGTTTGCAGGCAGAGAGTGTAAATGGCTCTTTTTTCCCTTTGCTTTGGTTCAATGTTTAACAGAGATACAGCAGGTGAAGGGCAGCCGAGTAACCATGGAGCTAAAGCTCACTCCCAGATAAGAGCTAGCAACTCAGCTTAGAAGAATGTTACCACTGGATTTACTTCAACCTTCAGTACGCTAGTCCGCAATTCGCTTACATTTCAATATGAAAATCAAAACCAGAGCAGTGCCTTGATTGACTGAGCATGAAAATAGAAAAGTAGTTAGTCATACGCAAGTGCACTAGATAGGGCTGCACAATATATCGTTTCAGTAATATCAGTACACACGCAAAAGAGTCCCGTCTATGCAGAATTTTTTTTTTTTTTATGCAATATCACTTTAGCTAACTGAAATTAAAGTTCATGCTACAACTTTTGTTACTGCTTATTTAAATAACATCCATCGGATATTACTTACTGGTCTATAGCTGCTAATTGATTTGGAAAGTTGTTTAAATAATGTTTGCTATTGTAAAGAGGTTTTCAAAGAGAAATAAATTGTTCAAAACGACCATGTGTTGTTAGTGTTCATTCTCTGACGTGATATTGCAGCTTCCTAAAGTTTCATGCTCTGGTTTAACCGGTTTTAAGAAGTAGCTTTCTAAAATCTCCTGGATTCCTTATAGTCCCCACTTTCTTCATTCACATTCAAGTCGGTTATTTAGGATTAGCACCATGCATAAATAATGTTAGCTTATTGATTTTCTGGTCAAATCAAGTGAAAATTCCTGCATTTATAAAAAATAAATATTGCAATATATAATTGCAGAAAATGCAATCGATGATGGAAATCGTCATCTTTATCCAATGTCGTGCCGCAATAGTGTTACGTTTGGGCAGAACAACAGTATTTCAGGACACTTCGGTATTAAAAATGGCGATGCTATATGAAAGACTTTGAGATATCAAATTACAGCTACACGTGACGAATTAAATTTGTGGACAAAACCACTTCCGCACTGGGATACAACACTTATACATATTTATTTATAAAGCACTTTTTACAACTCCACTCTGGAGCAAATTTAGAGCAACCAATTAACCTAAAACACACTGCTTTGGAATACGGAAAGATCAGAACAAACCAATCCAGACATGAGGAGGACATGCGAACTCTACAAGTTCAAGGAACAAACCGAGGACCTCCAGAGCTGTGAGGAAGTCACACGAATACCTGTATGACAGAGGGTTTTAGGGATCAGCAGGGGTCTTGGAACATATCCACCAATAACTCAGTGACTACCGTTTGTTTATTTGGTTTTATTTAACATTGCGAAAATTTAAAATGGCAAATTTATTTCTATAGTGATATTTTTTAAACAGTGGTGCATTGTCAGCAACTTGAAAGCAACTTTAGAATAATATTATTAGAAACTTGCCATCTTTACTTGACCTTGGAACTTTTTTTGCAGAATGATTCCGCCAAGATTTGCAGTGTGTGTTTTTGTGTTGGTACCTTGACTGGTTTAAGCCTGTCAAGTCTCACCTAGTGTGTAAAAAAAAATCATTTTTGAACTGTCTTTTAAAGGTGACCGATTTCCGGCAGTTTGTGTATCTCGGTCTTTTGAAAAACATCCATCTTTTCGAGGTCAAACCAACAGCTATTTAATCTAATCATGTAAAACTAATCTAATGGCTGCTCTCCATTTATGATCACAAAAATCAGGGGTTATTTCAAAATGAAAAACCTCATCAATTAATAAAAAAAAAAGATTTAAAAAAAAAAAAAAGCTTTAGCAGGTGTATTGTGTATGTTTGTGTAGTTTGTTTACAACTTCAAACATGCATTTCCTTTTTGTTCTTTTTATACATACACAAAATAAATAAACAACCCAATGCCAATTTATCATAATCCATTAATGTCTTCGGACTGTGGGAGGAAACCAGAGTACCCAGAGTAAACCCACACAGAAACAGGGAGGACAAACTCCAGTCATGAGCTTCCTGGTAGAACACTGTCGCTTTGTTTGTGGTAGTAACATGCTGTAAGCGTCCTATCTGGCAACATGACAGTGAATACATGTATTCTTAAGGTATGTTTATCACCGTTCATTGCAATACCAATGCAAAAAAAAAAAAAAACAATCACAAAAACAACATTGTCAGTTTTTACCAATCAAATCTACAGTGTTTACAAAAGATTGATAGGATGACCTTATTTCTAGAGTAAGTCCATTTTGAACAGGTTTGGACATTTTATTTCCATTAAATTGTCACAATGCATGCTACTGTAGACCCATTTCCCTCTAGTGAACCACTGTACTCATCAGATAAGGCAGTAGTTCTCTTTTTAGAAAAGACAATGCATTTTCAGGCCACAAGAAGAGGTAGTTTGGAAATGTAGCCCCATAGCAAGCTACTACAAAAATTATCAAACTGCCTTTTAACTCCAAAACAATGTGACAGGATGTCTGTACTACATATGTAACCCTGAAACATTCAATCACTTTTCATTATCTACCAATCGTTAGACATTCAGTAAAGCACAAACCCACTCCCTGTATTAATCAGCATATATATGACTATGTCCCAAGAAAAAAAAAAACCCCGTACACAAAGACTTGGAATAATCAGCACGCTACTGCAATACAACAGCCCCGTTTCCTCTTGAAAATAGTTTTTTTTACCCAAGTCAGAGCTTGCGCAGTTCTTGTCACCAAATGGTAGCTTAGTACTTAGTAGTACTAAGCTAAGTACTTAGGAGAACAAATCCTCTATGATGATGACAGATGAGCCGCTCTTGTTCCAGTTCTGAGCACAGTCCACTGATGAGCTTGGTCTCTGACAGACACCAACAAGACTGCATTTCACACTGCGCTCCACTGAGTCAAACACTTCTGCTATTTCACAAGCATGCCCATCCTCCTCAGTAACCGCATTGACTCCACTCCCCGAGCTCAGGATCAAAGGTAAAGAGAGATTAAGTTATGGTTCTACGCATCCCTCATCTGAAAAAAGACGTCTGAACGCCACGTGGCTAAAGAAACTTGACTCTTGAGTCAAGAAACTTGAGTTCATACCCCATAAAACCTGGACAGGACTGTTATGTGGCAAAACAGGATTCCTGATCAGTCACCCTCATGGTTCACCACTGGAATGAGCACAAGTGACAGGTTCGATTGCATTCCACTGTCTGAACCGAGACCTGGGCAGGTCATCTAGCAAATTTCGCAAATTTCTTCTGTATTCAATTAAGCATGTAAAACTCATTTTATTCATGTAGCACTTTGTCACAAAGCAGCTTCACAAAAGCTGTGTACAAGAAGATCCCCATCTCCTGACAACATTAAGAGTACTCAGTTCTTTAGCTGACGATAACAGAAAGCCATGGTCACAAGACCACGCAAAAGCTTCAAGAGAATGTACCTGGTTCATCAAGTCCAAGTTTGTTTATTTATTTAACATAAGCCCTCAGCATCATTGGTCGTTAAATGAAGGACAAAAGGTTACATCACAGACTTGGAGGAAACCCACACACACAGGGACGACATGCGACTCCACACAGAAAGGACTCGCTTCACCCGATACAGAACACAGGACCCACTTGCTCGATAGTGCCACCCAACTAGCCTTCAAATTCGAGGAATCTAATTTATAGCACCTTTATATTGTATAGATGATCATAGCGCAGAGCACTGGCTCAAAGCAGCTTTACAAAACAGTCTTATTTGAGCAAGGGCAACAGTGGAAAGGAAAAGTTCCCTAAATGTGTTATGCAAGAAAAAAAAAAGGGACCCGACCTTGGGTTGCCTAGCTGTTTTGTTTAAGAATTAAACCAAGTTGTCTAAATAAAACATTTCTATTAATAATTCAAGTACACATACTTCAAAAAAGATCATATTTAAAGAAAGCACAAATAAAAACCCAATTCCCAAAAAGTTGGAACCAAGCACAAACTGTAAATAAAAATGTAATGCAAATGTGGAAGTTTCAAAATTCCATATTTTATTAAGAATAGAAAATAGATAACATATCAAATGTTTAAACTGAGAACATGTATCATTTAAGGAAATAAACTAAATTAATTAAAATTTCGTGACAACAACATGTCAAAAAGGTTGGCACAAGGCCATGTTTACCACTGAGACTGTATGTGATCCAGTGCCATCTAAAGGTCAGAAGATCACAGGCATCCAGGACGGTTTTTCCAGCCTCGACCCTTACACACAGATTCTTCCAGATTCTCCTATTCTTTTTTTGTACCTTTAAATTTTTCCAGCCTCTTATTGCCCCATCCAAACTTTGAGATGCGAATGCAAACCATTTGGCATTTGATACATACTCAACATGTGGCACAACACAGGATATGAATAAACAATTCCTGGGAAGTGCTGCAGGTTTAAGCGGCTGTTCCCAATTGTTTTACATAACTGACACATTTGGACAATCACCGAGTTCTGACCAACCTCGAACCCAAACAGACTCCCTTTCCCCACCACAAACATCACAAGGCTGTTTATAAAAATAGACGTGTTACTTGTTTAGACATAAGTACAGGTAAAACTTGCCCGTTATGGAATCTGGACGTTGTGAATACCATTTTATACACATTACAAGTTATAGGTTACATTTCATTCATCCTCAGAGGGCCAGTGACCGACGAAACACGGAAAATTGTTTCTGTATCCAAAAAAAAAAAAAAAAGTCACTACTGCTGCTGCACTACAAGGGAATATCCAAGCTAAAGTGGCTAATTATCTCAATAATATGCTTAATAACCATATCAGACCCTGGATGTGGTCCAAACAGATGTGTTAGAGTGAAGCCACTGGAACAGGATATGGAAGATATTTCAGCGAGGTTGACTTGTTTAGTCCTATATCCGAGCAAAAATGTGTTCACACCTCTGCTCTGACTCGTTGGACCCTTATATAAACACAAACAGAGTTTCTGTGCCAAGCCTGAACATAAGCTCTGCCAGTGGGATAGGGGTGGATGGTTTAAAAATGCTATCTTTGAGGGCAAGGTTTCACCACATGACAGGAATCAAGGTCAATCTTAAGGTAGAAAGAACAAAACCACAAAAACTAGGCTTGGATTTTGCAGCATAGAATTCATCACATCCATTCGAATTTGTTGAATTAAGACTAAAGTCACTGTTTGAAGGCAAAACCGGCCTGTAACCGTGTCGCTAGTCTCAGAACGCCTTCGTAGGTCTGTATTAGTGCTCGACCTCAATATCGCAATTGATTAAACATTTTACCAATTCTGATTAATGAATGATTATTTCGCTTCTGAAATGTTTTACTGATGGTTGCTTTATAAAGGAACTTGCTCTGCTAGCGCTTGTCTCTGTCTTGTATTTAGCCATAGCACTGTTCATATTATGCAGCATTAGCACGATTTAGCTCCGAGTGCTAAAGATACTGGCACCATTACCGCTGGTGCTTTTCATTAAGGCCCGAGATAACTGATACAGCATTTTTCTTCAGTACAAACAGCTCAGTGTTCGAGTTCTCCATTCAATTAGGCACAATTATCAATTTGACATTCAGATATTCCTTTTTAATTTCTGAAGTCCAACCAATGTAAACAAAACACTTTCTTATAGCTAAAAAAAACCCAAACCAAAGTCTCGGCTCCTGCAGTTTAAAATAATCTATGGTAGCATTACCATATATTAAATACCAATGTTAAAACATTAGTATTGTGTTTATAATGAATAACAAGACGTAACAATACCAAAAGGTGTACTTTTCTTGAATAAAAAAAACTAAACATGTTTAGTCTGTCATTTGTCATTTCATGGCAAGATAGGTTCTTGATTTAAATAAAATTCATCTATCTATTACTACTATTTTGTTTTATTAATTTATTTATTTTTGGTAAATGTTAATTTTAGACCTAGATCACAAGTCTAGTGATTTAAAAAATTTCAGCTTTACAATGTACATCATTCAACTTTTATATCACGATGCATCGTTACACCCATAGTTCTTACTTCGTTTTCTATTTACTTTCCATTTTACATCTGATATAAACAGATTAACAAAATAGCGTACTGATTTGTACACAGCCTAAAAGATGGGGAGAACAGATTCCATCCAGTCAACAGTGACTATGTCCTAAACATGGCTGCCTTCTTGAATGCCGCCTTATTGGAACAAGGGCAAGTTTTTCCCAATGGGAATGCAGTCATGCAGGATATCAAAGAACTGTCTCAGAAACAGATTGTCAAAATCATATTTATAATATCTAGTGGTTCAAAAGTTATTGCAAGTCAAAACTTTAGATGTTGGTCACAGGTAACTGAAGATTTTGACATCTGTGGAACGTAGGTGCGGTATCACAGCCACAGACTTCAAGAATTGACACCCAGAAAGCTCAATTTTGCATAGCACTGTTATATGGACGACAAACGTAGTGTCATCTGATGAACTGCCACCAACCCAGAAACCTCAATGGTCTAAGCAACCTTTGGGACATGTACTATGGCCATTGATTCCCCATGTATTAATAAAACTTTACACTTCATTTAAAAACATGGCACTTTTTTTTCTTAAAATTCCTCATGGTTTAGTTCTTCAGCTCAGTGTTCAAAAGCTCGGTTTTAGCCAAGACTGCTGCAGCATGTGAATTTGAGCATTTCTTTTTGACTGTACAGCACACTTGATAAATATAACACTACATATGTATAAAAGGAAACTTGAGAAAATTCCTCCTACCAGATCTTGAGTCAGAAGCCTCACACTAGCATGCTCCCAAAATAAATATCAGCGTTTCAGCACACTGTCTCAGCAGACCGGCATTATCCAAGCAACTGAACACAATCATTTGCAGCGCCTCCCTATGCGCTTAAAACCGCCTGAAACCCTTTTCCATGTTTTACCACATACAAAAAGGTCTCTTACTGGCTTCAAATCCGGTCACTGAGAAAAACAGAGGACAGCCAAGGTTTGCCATCAGAAGGTGGGTAAAGGAGGCTCACTCAAAAAATATCCATGCAAGTTATGGCATTAAAGCAATGACTGAGTGGTATTAACAGGCCCACACTGCACCATGAAAACATTATCCACAACATTATAGCACCAGCAGCCTGGACCGTAAACAAAAGGCAGTGCATGGTTTGGAATCATTCAAACATATGAGTATTTCCTTTAGTGTTAGAAAAACAGATCGTATCTATATTCGGGCAATCTGAAAGTAAATACCCAGGTCATGTTGACATGTACTCCAAGGATGAAACAGCAGAGGGGATCTAGCCAGGAGGAAAGCTCTTTTGGCATGTCGCTCTCAAATGAAAAACAGCACATGATCCAAATTTGCAGTCACCATCAGTCCTTCTCTGCATACACCTTTTGCCATCAGTTCACCTATACGGTCAAAGTTACGTACAGAAATACCAAGAGGCCATACAGGGAAGGAAAATGAGGAGCACGTTGAGACGAGAAACCGTCTAAAAAGGGGGAAATATCTTTAACAGATGTCTAAATTGAAGCTGGAAAAAATTTTCCAGATCCATTCCGGGAAATAGTTCTCTCTCAGCTGTCACGTGCCCTTCTAGACAATTCAGGACATGCTGTACCAAAATGACAGACGGACAGACACTAATACATACACAAGCACGTATATGTGCAGAACACAAAACGGCCCGATCTCAAAACATCCTGGCTGCACTCCAGAGGGTAGAAGATCAACAACAAGCAGCATATGGCGCTATAAATACCTCCGTTAACAAGGCCTCAGTCTCGTAGCTACGCGTCATCGTGGCGGTGAACGAAGAGCTAGGCTGGGAGCTCTGCTTCAACTGCGCGCCATTATTCATCACCCAGCTCTTTAGACGCCACTGTGGGTCCAGGGGCACAGAGGGAAATGCACCAAGAGGATGCCGATAATTGGAAAGAGACAAACGACAGGTTGCACCAACAGGGCTAACGCTGCTACCATTTTGCAAGGCTCAGAAGTGAGGTTCTAATAATAAGGTAACACAGAAGGTGCTTTCACACCAAACAGTTCTAGGAAATACTTCGGGAAGAACTTTAGTGGAAAGCCCTGTTGGAAGAACAAAGGCTGTTGCTGCAGAAAAGATTGAGCCAAACCGCATACCAATACTCATGTTTTGGATGTCTTGGCGTAGACGGACATCGCATTAAAATACACCAAGTGTTTGCATCAGTCCTCTCTTACGGTCTGTTAAACCCCTTCCCCACTTTCTGTCTGCATGCAAATCCGGTTATCTCTTGTACAACAAAAGTGGTCAATTTATTTAAAGATTACTCTGATTTAAAACATCAGATAAGCAGCAGAATCATGTTATCTGTTGGGCCATAAACAGAGTGCATCCACTAGTGGAAGCATTTCCACCTTTACTACAGCATGAACAAACTGGAGTATAAAGTGTGTCAGTCGCAAAATCGCCTCTGCCTTCAGGCCATAACACCAAATGTTACGAGCACTCAACCTTAGTGTGCTGCAGAAAAAAAAAGAATGTGGCCAAGAGGCAGAATAACTAAACATCACTAAAGCTTTGGTCCCTGCTGAGAGTGGAATATTATTTAAAATATGCACTGCTTGCAAGAAATAGGGGGTTGTTCAAAAATAAATATGAAGCCATTAAAAAAAATAAAAAATAAATAAACGATTTTTTTAATTAAACAAGCTTATTAAAAAAGTGAATAAAAGGTCAAAAAGTTGTTTAATTAAGAAAATTAGATGCAAACTCAATTATTGTGACAGTAGCAAGTGACATTCATGGGGTGATACTTTTTTAAACATTTGATGATTGTCAAACTGGATGAGAGTGCCCCCACATTGACCGCCCCCACGCCCCCACGCCCACACGCATTTAAGCAAAGGGTATAAATAGCAGAGGAAGGGATAAATGAACAAACGGGTGATTGATTGATGAAAAGTAAAGTATGTGTGTGTGTTCTGTTTAACGTCCCATTAGCAGCTACTCACGACAGGAGCAAAGTTACATTGATACCAGTCAGACATTCATACTGGGACCTATATAGGTTTTTGAAATGTAGGAGGGAATCAAATCAGGAGAGAACTCTACACAGGTGGAGTCCAAAGTCAGGATGGAACCGGGGACCTCTGGAGCTGTGAAGCAACAGCTCTAAGCATGTGTGCCACAACAAAGCTATTAAGAAGCGGTTTCTTTCTTTCCAATCCAGACGTGTTCAGTTTGAACAGCAAAGTAGAAAAATTACAGTGTAGAATTACTACGTGCTTATTCTACAGAGGATAAGCAGTCTAATGGCTGTTCAAGTGAAGTATCAATCAACACAGATACGAACAAACGTTTGGTTCAGCGTGTTGTATTCGAAATTAACACCTAAAAAGTGACTTCCACTTCAGGCTAAAATGACCCAGAATAAATCTGTAGTAAAACAGCATGTACTGTCACACTTATCTTGCCTACACATGTCCAACAAGAACATCGCTGGTGACCTCGTACAAGCAGTCTGGGATATCGCCAAATGGCATAACCCTATCTGTGCCTAAATGTGGAAATCATCAAATATTTAAAAAGGTATGCCATAAAGAAGTGATCCAGATAACCAGTGCACTTTTACTGCACAGGTGCAGAGTAGATTATGAAACTATAACTATGAAAAACGACCCACTTCCCCATCTTAACCCTGCCTCCTAGCTGCAAGCATACATCATTTTGTGGTGGTTGCACAAGTCTGGAGGAATTCTGACTAATCCATAGGTTTGCCCTCACAGCCCTACGTCTAAAAAACGTTCCTTGAAAGTACTTCCCCTGAGGTTACAATGGTTAATCATGATCTAAATGAGGGACGCAGCTAAAAATACTCAGAGACCTAAAATAAAGACGCATGCCAATGTACAGTACACAACTCATTTTCAAAGGTCTTGCCAATAGAGGCCAGGGGACCCAGACTGACATAATTTGACAACTCTGGGACAGAGTCACACACAGACAACCTGGACAAAAGGAAACGACAAATCTCAAACTTTAATAAGCAATGAAATTGTTTCCTCAAGCATGTCCTGCATCTGAGGCTCCCAAAAAGCGTGTAGTACCCATTTCATAAGGGCAGCATGTTAATTCAGGGTTTCCAGAAGATGCACCAGAAATAAGCATCTAGTTTTAAGCCTAATTGAGATTGCGATTTGGATATGAATGTCTGTGCAGTGCTAAGCTGGTTGTAAAATGCTTCCATTAAATTATAGATACACCTACATTATCACAGCTTAAACAAAATTACAAGGATCAAACATTTCAGCCACTTAAAACCAAAAGTGAAAGAGTAAAAAAGATCAAACTTTGATTGAAAAAGGGTCGTGTCTGGCTGCCAGGTCAAAGGTTTGTAATTTTAGTGTATGGTGTTTAGAGAACCTAACAGCGAGTGTGAGGACAGTGAAAAAAAAAAACGAGTGCAAAGGAGTGAAACCAAAAGGCAGAGAAGTGATAGACTGATTAATCAGCCAGCCAATTAATGCTATTTTGTTACCCCCAAAAAAAAAGGCAGGACCAGAAATTTGTATTGTTAATGCAAGTGTAATTGAAATGTTTGTTACTGTGGTTTTCGCTTTGAATAAAAATAAAAAATAAAAAAACTACACAAATGTGCACAGATCCTGGTAAATATACTACACCATAAAAATTATCATTTGGAAATATTCCCTAATTTTTGTGAGCAGCTTAGTTGACTCCTTATAGTTTCACATCACCTCAGCGGTATTTCACATCAGGAGCATGGTTACTTTGATACTAGTGGAACACATTCATCCTGGGCCAATTTTGAAGAACCAATTAACCTAATACATTTTCAGAATTTGGGAGGGAACCAAAATGCCACTGACAAAGGGAGGTCAGGAGCTGACTGGCATCCACACTAACCCCATGCATGACTATACCATGCTAATTTCTGCAGCAAAGGTGCATTTAGGCAAAATGCTGGGTATTTCAAGCATGGAATATAGGTTTCTTGGAACGAATTAGCAGATTAAATTTTTTTTTTTTTTTTTTTACTTTTACTCAGAGCGTTCTATGTCCATTCCTAATTGCCTGTACATCTTTCATCGCCAGTGAATGCATCTCACTCATGACTGAAGTCGGTTTGGTTATATACATTTCTGTTTGTTTATTTAACCACATCGGCGTCAGCTGCCATTTCAGCGACACACAAGGTTATTTCAAGACTAGTTCTACATAGAATTATTTTATATATAAAAAAATAATTCTATATATATATATATGTGTGTGTGTGTGTGTGTGTGTGTGTGTGTGTGT
>JAUZST010008734.1:0-13399 GCA_034779995.1 Parotocinclus haroldoi
ATATATATATATATATATATATATATATATATATATACACACACACCTATATACGTATATATGTAAAGTGGATATAAAAAGTGTATTTAATGTGACCCATAACCTGTACAATGCAATTGAAAAAGAAATCTTTCACGGAGGTGAAGTATAAATAAACAACAGAGATAATGTGGTTGCACAAGTGTGCACACCCTTTTAGAACTGCGGGTGTGGCTGTGACCAGATTTAGCCAATTACATTCAAACTCATGTTAAACTGGAGTCAACACACACCTGTCACCAATTAAAATGCCTCTGATCAACCCCAAATAAAGTTCCGCTGTTGTAGGTTTGTCATTTTCGTAGCCACATCATCCAACACAAGCCATGATCTGCAAAGAGCTGCCAGAGCATCAGAGGGATCTCATTATTCAAAGATATCAGTCAGGTGAAGGCTACAAAAGAATTTCCAATTCATTAAATATGCCATGGAACACTGTTAAGACTGTCATCATCAAGTGGAGAGAACATGGCACAACAGTGATATTAGCAAGAACAGGATGTTCGTCCAAAATTGATGATGAGATGAGAAGAAAACTGGTCAAAGAGCGAGCAACACTGAAGGAGCTGCAAAAATTTCTGGCAAGTACATGTGACAACAATCTCCCGTCTTCTTCATATGTCTGGGCTATGGGGTAGGGTGACAAGATGGAAGCCTTATCTTTTAAAGAAAAACATCCAAGCCCTGCTTAATTTTGCAAAAAGGCATCTGAAATCTCCCAAACACGTGTGGGAAAATGAGTTATGGTCTGATGAAACCAAGGTAGAACTTTTTGGACATAATTCCAAATGGTATATTTGGCACAAAAAGAACACTGCTCATTACCAAAAGAACACCATACCTACAGTAAAGCATGGTAGTGGCAGCATCATGCTTTGGGGCTCTGTTTTTTCAGCTGGAACTGGGGCCTTAGCCAGGGTGGACGGAATTATAAACAGTTCCAAATACCAGACAGTGTTGGCACAAAACCTTCGGCCTTCTGTTAGATAGCTGAATAGGAACTTCATCTTTCAGCATGACAATAACCCAAAGCACACATCTAAATCAACAAAAGAATGGCTAGAAATAAATAAGATTAAGGCTTTGGAATGGCCCAGCCAGAGTCCATACCTGAATCCCATCGAACATCTGTGGGGTGATCTGAAGAGGGCTGTGCAGATGAGATGCCCTCGCAATCTGTCAGATATGGAGTGGTTTTGCAAAGGAGAGTGGGCAAATATTTCACATCAAGATGTGCCATGCTGATAGGTTCCTACCCAAAAAGACTTAGCTGTAACAAAAGCCAAAGGTGCTGCAACAAAGTACTAGTTTAAGGGTGTGTATATTTATGTAATCGGGTTATTGTAAGTTTTTTATTTTATATTTTTCTGCTTTAAAGGTTTCAGTTTGTTTGTCAATTGCATTGTACAGGTTATAGGCCACATTAAAGGTGGGAAAAATTGTGAAAATATTTGTCTTGCTGTCATTTTTTTACGTCACGAAAGCCTGGCATTTGAACAGGGGTGTGTAGACTTTTTGTATCCACTGCGTGTGTGTGTATATGTGTGCGCACACACACACACACACACTTTAATTGAATGCAGTGTTTTTCCTTGCAAATCATATAATAAGCATAAACATGTACAGACACCTGTATGAACCTTTAAAAGAACTAAATATATAAATTTCAGACTGTTGGTGATTTGTACGTTCCTCTTTTTGTTCTAAATCATAGCATGCACTCAACCTTGTGCAAATGCTCACGATTCATGTGATCATAATTCAGGAAAAGCATTGATCTTCTTTGCTGTTCTAGCATTTGCTCCAAAACTTTGATGTGTGTTTTGGGTCGCCATCCTGGTGCAGTAAGAACCCTTCTCCCCAAAGATCCATACAAACATTTTCACTAATGGCCTCTTTAGGCCACAACATCCTTTTTTAAAAGTACCTTGTTGTTTTGGGGGACCAGAATATAGGCTTTCAAGTCATACAAAGTTTGCTGAGTTCGAATTGAATTGTCTCCTACTCAAATGGATAAAAACATGATGCCATTAGTGGTTAGGTTCAATACAAAGTAAGAGTTCAAAACTCTGTAAATACAAAACTTACCTAGTAAACTTAGTACAACACTGCCTCATAAGGACAAAGCTTAATGATACACTGTCAAATCTATCGCAAGGAGAAAATTACAAAATAATGATGCCAGAAATGTACTTCCACTATGGACAATGCAGTGTTTTGAAGAACAGCCAGAACATTGTGCAGTTTGCTTCCTCTTTGGCTGTATAAAGAATTGAAAATGCTCATCATTTCTAAGCCAGCTGCCTGTGTTTATATGCATCAAATGTCTCATACATTATCTCAAATGGTTAGTACAACCATCAAAGCAAAGAGACGTTAATGGTGATTATGATCAGCAATAAAAACATTTTATGATAATAAACACTGAGAGGTGTACAATAATCAGGCCAATGAAAATCAATTGACAGTGCAATATAATTAACTACTTGTTTTCCATGAGAAAAAACATAAACTCAACAAACCTCTTTTACAAAACATTAAAATCCTCCTTGATTTATAGACATATCTATCAAAAGCTGCACTTCAAGTTGTTAGGAATAGATCTACTGCCACATCATGGAAAATTAATTTCTGCTTTCATTCTGTCTTTACAAGCCGCTATTATTAGCTTCGCTTTTCTTCTTAACATTTTAAGGTCTTCATCATTCGACTCATTCAATCATATTAGGACAGATGCGACCACACAAATAAAATGTGCAAAGAACACTGAAAACTAAGAAAATATTGCAGAGGTGAATCCTCTATAGCAGGATTATAATAGTATTTGGTGCTTAGTTTATATATCTTACTTTAAATTTCAGATTACTTTAAGTTAGGTTTAAGAGTGCTTTAGTATTTTGGGGGTTTTTTTTATTTCAAAACAAAGCTTATTCGTTGTAAGTAATTTACAGTATTTAGTTTTAGCCTATTTGATAGCTGCAAAAATATTTAGATACAGTCTTGCGAAACGCTTTTGCTTTACTTTTTGTTTTGCATTTTTTTATATTCTCCTTGTGTCTAAATTTTTTTTCACAAAGTGTGTATTCCCCAGAGGAACAATGTGCAACATTGTCAGGTCCTGTAATCAACTATGCAACATCTTTCCAAAAAAGGGAAAGCAATTATTTGCATGAAATGAATTTTACTAAAGTACTGTATGTTATTCTGACTTTATTCATATGATTACTTCAGTTTACAGTATGTGTTTCTTGTTTCAGATAAGATTCCAGTTCCTCTGACAACTAGGAATTGATTTGTATACGTGTATTGAATGGTAAATGGGTAGCTCTTTTCTTCATGATGTAAGCTTACAATCTTCAGTAAAGCAGTACAGTAGCCACAATTTTTGACAAAGATCTACGTGTTAGTGCAAAATCCCATTATAAGGCTAATGTATTTGAAATACTGTCTGATCCATCATTACATAGGTCTAAACCATACTCATTATTTCCTGCTTAGTACTTTAACAGATACGGCTCGAATTGTAGGTGATTTTAACATTCACCTTGAAAACGAGCAGGATCCACTTAAAATTGCTTTTGAGCCCATTTTAGAATCCATGAGTATGTGCTGTGACCGACCCAGCACTGTAACCATACTTTAGATCTAATATTAACATTTGGTATCAGTATAGATAACATAGATGCTTTCCCTCATAGTGAGTTGATTACTATCTCTTAGTTTTTGAACTATATGTATCAAATCAGATTTGCCTACTCCCTCGTTATCGTAAGCGTGCTATTACTTCTAATACTCCAGCTGCATTTATCAATAACCTTCGAGACATAACGTGTAATACACCTACAGAGCTCGTTCATCTTGTGTGTAACCAACTATTTAGAAGGTGTATTTCGCTCAACCCTGGACATGGTTGCTCCTGCTAGGGTCAAATTTATCAGAAAAAAAGCTAGCACCTTGGTATGATGACCACATCTGTACTTTAAAGCAAATAGCTTGTTGCTTAGAAAGCAAGTGGCGACGTAGTAAATTGGAGGTATTTAAGATTGCATTGAGGGAGAGAATGGCAGAGTATAAACAGGCCCTTACCGAAGCTACGTCTGTGTATTTATCCTTAATCATAGAGAAAAAATACAAATAATTCTAGATTTCTATTTAATAAAGTCTCCAGATTACCTAAAACATCACAGACACTTCGTGATTTTTAAATATAGAAAACTTTAGGCATTTTGATAAGCGACCTTCCAGATGCAGCACTGATGCTGATGTCTGTTTTTATTACCTCTAGATCAGGACTAGAATCTTTTACCCCAATCACTAATACTGAACTGTCCTCACTGATTAATTCGTCTAAGTCAGTAACATGTTTATTAGATCCAATCTCTACATATTTAGTCAAAGAATAAATACCTAGTATTATAGAAACACAATGTGCTAGAAAATACTATATATATTAAGGGACTGGAACTTTCTTGGTTTAAATCCTATCAGACCAACCGGTACATATTTGATAATGTAAATAATCAACACTAAGTTCTCAAAGGTGAAGTAGGGTGTCCCTATTCTCTCTGTACTTGATACCTTTAGGCTAAATTATTTGTAAGCATGGTATTAGTTTTCACTGCTATGCAGATCATACACAGCTGTACATATTAGATCCAAATGACGGCCTTAGAATCAGTCAAATTGAAAATTGTGTTAAGGAAGTAAAAAAAAAATGCATGTCATTGTCATGCCTATTACTTAACTCAGATAAAACGAAATCTAGAAGGCTGTTCGGTAACACCAAGTCCAACTTTAAAACACATAGGTGTTAAGTTTGATTCAGAGCTCTCCCTTAATGTTCACATTAGCAACATCACACAACTTTCTCTCTTTCAGTAACGTAATATTGTTAACCTTAGAAATATCCTATCCTTTCAAGATGCAAAGAAACTGGTTCATGCATTTATAACCATGAGGTAGGATTACTGTAATGTTTTACTTGCTAGATGCTCTAGTAAATCTTTAAATAAACTTCAGATAAAAGTTTTTTTTTTATTTAAATAAAAAAAAAACTCAGAGATCACAATTTGGTCACATCAGCCCTGTTCTGTCGTCTCTACACTGGTTAGCAGTTAAATTTCGCATTGATTAGAAAATACTTCTTGTAACATATAAAGCTCTACAAGATCTGGCCCCACATTATCTGAGTGAACTCAGTCTTACAATCCAGCTCTTCTACTTCTGTCAGTTCCTAGAATTTAAAAAGTCACAGCAGGGGCAAAAGTTCTCTCATACTTATCTGCCCCCCAACCACCAATTGAGATTTGGACACTCTAGGCTAAAACACTTACTTACGCAAGCTTTTGGTTAGATTTAGACTGGGGCACATGGCTCGAGTTAGTTCTTGCCTCTCGACTGTGTTACCCTCTGGTTCTCTACTTTCTTCCTTCTGTGAGCTTTATGCCTAGACTATCACTATCTACAAGCAAAAAGTAGCAAAAAAGTCAGTAATGTCTGTGTAACAGAGGCACTGATACTTGGTATCGGAATCAGCATGATACTTAGCTCATGTACTCATACATGTACTGAAAAACAAAGTCCCTAACTACTACTACTTGTACTCTGAGGGTCAGAGTACATCGATTCTCTTATTAGCTTAACTGCACAATGGATTACACATGGATTTCTCTCTCCAGTGGAATTTATGTGAAACAGTGTAATCCTATTGGCTCAGATACAGACCAATACAAACCTTTCATTTACTAAAATTGGCTTCATAAACTGAAAGAAATGTGATGCAGACTGAGGGAAGCAAAGGCAAGATGAAGGATATTCTGGCTGCCCCTACAATAGCTGTTGGAGGCACTAGAGGACAGAAGACAGCGGTTTTATGGTGCTGTCTTTCTCCTTCACTTCCTGGCCTACAATTCCACAATGCAGCAGGAGAAAGTCGGATGACGGAAATTAAGCTGACAAATTTTTTTTTTGCTGGAGGGGAAGATAATAATTTAAAAACATGTATAGTTTTACATTCAAATAAGTGTTGATAACTACCTAATTTATTTTTCCATGTTAGTACGATGTAGGGGTGGGCGAGTTAAAATTCATATCACAATATTTTCCACTATTAAGTCCATAATTATTATATTGTGATATGCCAAAACATGAAATGCAGCCTTATTCCTTGTTTTTATTATTAATAACTTGCAGCACGGTGGTTCGGTGGGTAGCACCGCTGCCTCACAGCAGTTTCAGTTTCACTGATTCTGTGTTATCAAGGCATTCTTGATACGGAAAAACATGGAACAATGTCATACTGGTATTCACTTCAATATCAGTATACCTCCCAGTCCTACTATGATGACATTTACTGTTTAGTGAGTGAAACAAAGAGATGATTTAAGTGTTCAGATACACTGCAATTTACGCTACAGATATGCATGTCTAACTGTGTAATACACTGCATTACATAAAACAGAATGAATTAAATGGACGGTGACCAGATATTACCATAGTCACAAATACTTAACATTCTTAACATTTTTGTTTAACAAGTTTGTTTTAAACATTAAAGCATAAACACATTAAAACATCATGAAAACATTAAGTATGGTACTATATGTAGCTGCAATATAGTAAGTGTTATCTTTATATCTATTATAAGACCTGAAACACTTACTGAAAACAAAAATGAAAAAGAAAACAAATAAATAAATAAAAACAGGATTTCCATGTCTGTTTAATGTTTGAATATTGTAATTCTCTTTTTTGTCAGCAGATGTCACAAGAGTTTGCTGGCACTTGTTTTTCGCCATTCAAACAAATTAAATTTATATAAGATTTTTAATATAATCTTTCAGAACTCAGACGTTACATTGAACGCGCATTGATTGAACATGTGCTAAATGCTGTACACCTGTACTAAGCTAATTTAACAATAAATAAATCAATTATTTAAGCGTAGTTATTGGTGAGTAGCTAAAAAAATAAATTAGTACGTCAGTAACAGATTTGCAGGATAAGGTCTAGAACAAACTTGCTTTTTCCCACTCTTTGTACTCAGTACAGCAAAGCTACAACATAATGCTTAATGGCATAATTCTTAATAATAACTAGAGTTGCATTCTTTAAGAACTCTTTATTAATTCCTTTGCCATTAAGAAAATATCGAGCCTCTTTTCACTTGACATGGTGTGATGGTATGGTTAGCCTGGTCGCCTCACAACTCTATGGTTAGATCCTAATCTCTGACTTTACATCAGGATTTACTCAAGGTACTCTGGTTTCCTCCCATGTTCCAAATGCATGAGTTAGGTTAACTGGGGTTTATAAAATGCCCTTAGTGGGGAGGGTTCGGGTTGCTCCTGCTTTATGCCCTGTGTTACAAGCTAACACTGGCTTTCCCATTACCCTGACCAGAAGTAAACACATAATTTAATGAATGAATGTTTAATTTGAGTTTTTATTTGTTTTTAAACAGATTTTGTTATTTGGCCCCTTTCTCCTCTTAACCTATCAGACACCCTATGCTGAGGAAAGCTTTCTCTCATTAAATGTTGAGGTGGAGAAACATCTAAGTGTGTGGTGCTGGATCTGGTACCGGAACATCAGCTCAGAGAGAAAATATTGTTTAGGAGCACTATTAGCAATCACTGATATCAGGTGCAATGATATGAAGCTCCGGGAGCATTAACTATTGAAGAATAGCTTAAAAAAAAAGTTGAACCAGAACGTAACACACCCAAGAGGCAAGAGCCAATCCAAGCCATGTGTCAAAATCTAACCAAAAGCCTGCGTAAATAAAAATGATTTTAGCCTAGACTTTTGAATCTCGACCTAAAATAGGAAGTTTATTCCATAATTGGGGGGCCCAAGTATGAGAAAGCTTTTCCCTTTTCACTCAGATAATGTGGGGCCAGACCGTGTAGAGCTTTCTATGTTACAAGAAGTATTTTATAATCAATGAGAAATTTAACTGCTAACCAGTGTAGAGACGACAGAACAGGACTGATACGATCAAATTGTCTAGTTCTAGTTAGCACTCGAGCTGCTGCATTCTGCACTGTTTGAAGTTTATTCAAAGATTTACAGAAACCGGTTTCACCATGCCCGGGTCCCACCAGAGTGCAGTAACACCCTCCATCATTGCGTCACTGTAAAAAAGCACTATTTAAATAAATTTGACTTGACAATTAAATTTGATTCTATATCACAGAAAAGAAATTGTATTTAATCCATCTCAACTATATGCTTGGACTGCAGTCTTGATCTTAATCACATTAAATGAGCACCAGCCAAACAAAAAAGAACATGCTATTTCATTAAACATTTTAGAAAAACACTGTAACTTCATAAACGATTACTGAATCTATGCAATACATCCTGACTCAACAAATAACTACTACATTGTACCAGCTGTTTCCAGCATTAGCCAAGACAGCACCGTCTACTAAGCGTAAGTAAAAGAATGAGAGGTAGCGCTTCCTCCTGTGCTTAAGAACAATAGCACAGGAAGTTTTCAGGATTTTTTTGGCAAATAGTCTGTCATCCTTTTTCTCTGTGAAAAAACAGCCAACATTGACTATTCAAAAAAAAAAAAAACACCATTCTTCCCACAAACTGAGACAAAAATATTTCTGAACACTTGTCTGGTTAATTGAATGGGTAACTCCTATGGGTACAGTATGGGCCTGCTATGAAATTGCAAGATAATATCGGGAAAGTACAGTTCATGTGCTTGGATAAGACAAACCCAGCAACTTCGCAACCCAACACTGACATTAAAAGCAAGTTTATATTATTTATTATATTATTTACATTATATGATTTTATTTCAAATTGAAAAATCCCCATATTTTTATGAGCAGTGTAACACAGTTAGATCCAGAACTGTGTGGCACTTCGTAAAGACAATTAAGAAGGATAAAGATCTTTGTGAGCTATTAGCCTACCTCACACTGAAAACGTAAAAGAAATTTAGCACAGTTTTACACAGAAAAGCACGCATAGTCCATAACTAGAACATAACATCCCATTAACAAGTACTAAAAATTAATAATACTTAAAAATAAAGAATCCCAATTAATTCAATCCACAAAATACATATTTTGAAAGCCATGCTTTAAAACAATCCTCCAGTTGCACGCTTCAAAGATAATAAAAAATAAAAATTAGGCTTGAAAGCTATTTGCAGTGAAATGGCTCATTATATTCAGAAACATCACGCTCCTTTGAGATCTGTGCGCACAAAAGAATGTGTAAAGGTTGCAAATCCGTATCACGCTGCTAAAGTGATTTTTATTGAATGTACGAATAATTAATATAACTAGCTGTCACATATACAGAGAGCAGAGCCAGGCCTGAACATTTTACCTCCTGCCTGGTCTTAAGTATCATTTTTAATAAATAGCTATATAAGTCTTATAGCTAATATACTACCAGGCTCCATTGAGATTGCTGGAGTCGAGGGGCTATTTATAATGCAATGGAGTTTTAATGGGCAAAAAAAAATCATCTTTAAAACAGACGGCCCCTTAATGCACCATATTTTTCAGGTTAAGGATGCTAAAGTCAAGAAGAAGCAGCACATTGCTCCTGTAGTTCTAAAGAAGGTACACCAGTGAGCAGCAGCATGAAGCTCATTTGTAAAACAATTTAAAAGACTTTTCCATTTTAATGAAGTTATGGTTAGAGTTAAGGTAGCAGGCAGCAGTCAACAGATGATTCTTATGATATTTTTTAAAGCAGCATCCACTAAAGCTGAGTATTTGATGAGCATATATGGCCAGATAATCTCTATCAAGATATTTGCATATTTCCTCCCCTACAGTGCATAATATCATTTTTAGAGACTCAAGGAAACGGGAGGAATTTTTGCGCATAAAAGGACAGAGCACAAACTTAAGCTTCTGCAACCAAACGCACACCATCTTTAGGCAGTGAATTGACCAGTTCTTTCTCATATGTCTGAAGGGATCTGATATTCAAATTCCAAAAACATCTTTTCACACCTTCATTAAAAATTCTATGAGAATTACTTTGGTGACCAAGAAGGGAGGACTCCATATTTGTTTTGTAGCACGACGCGCTTCTCTAAGTGCAAAGGTCAAAGGGAAAACGTATTTTAAAAAGCTTCGTGCCATGTGCATCTTTCCATTTCTATGGTTTGGAGAGATCACTCTCCAAGGTCACAAGATCCAGTGATCACTAGGTCACTCTTCAGTAAGCTACTTCCACCTAAATTTCCTAATTTGCAATGAGACTAGCACCTCACAGCCAAGAATTATCTATGCAAGGGACTACAAATTGATACACAATCACAATGAGTGACAAGAAGAATCAATATTGAGAGATTCAGTCTGCTAATGATCGGCCCTTGAGCAAAGGCCTTAATCTGCAATTGCAAGCGCTGTTAAAAATAAAACCCTAGATAACAGCATCTCTTACCTCCACCAACGCTACCACTGCGGAATCCTTGAGCAAGGCCCTTAATCCGCAATTGCACTGACTGTAAAACTGTATCAGTTGTAATTCACTCTGGTTATGTCTACTGAATGACTGAAAGCAAATATGTCTGCTAAAAGGCAAAATGTAAATATCTGATAATATCAAATAAAAATAACGACTAACGAATGACTTTATTTTTAACCAGAATGCAAGCTAGAATCAATAGTAACTGGAAAATAGTACTTCAGCTTTTCGCTTGGAACGACAGTGTGTGCCAAGTCAGTTAAGGTGCTGAAGCAGGAAATCTGTCAAGGAAAGAGCAAAGGACGCAGGAACTGTGTGATTCAAGAAGCAATTCTAATGAAAAAGGTTTGCTTATTTAAGGTAAGAATAAGAGATTTTCCCTGGGGTAACTTCTATTGTTAAAAACTGATTAAAGTTAGTCAAGTCTAAACGATGACATCCTTCTCTACATTTAGACCACGTATGAAATATGTTACTTCTGCACAAAGTAAACAAGAATGACTTAGTTAAAGGAATACTCCAGTGGTTTCAACCTAACCTATATCCATATTTTAGACTTGATTTATTGTGGAGGGAAAAGAATGGAAAACTTTACCCCCTAGTACACTGGCAATGGAAAAAAAAGTCCCACTGATTCCATCAATATGTTTAAACTATGTTACTTCACACCACTTTTTTTGTTTTGTTTTGACAACAAGTATAACTGAGCAATTAAATTTTTAACACCTGTGTAGTTACTGCCCTTTTGTTGCATGAACTGTAATGACAATACTCATTCTTGAGTTATAATATTAAAGGTAAGAATTATTTCATGATTAATACAGGAACACAAGTTCTGCTAGCAACAATAGAAAATCTGACCCTTTTGAAAGTTCTAAAGAGTTCAAAAAGAGAAGATCTTCTGCACTGTAAACGAACTGCTGCGTAATACCGCCTAAATGGGCTATATAAACAGCCTACCTGTGTGCCATCTGTACTGGGAGGGAAACACTGCCTTGACTAGTGTCGGCTATCCAAAATACATACAGTTTTTGTTAGTGGGACATTGAGCAAGATAAGCATCTACTTGTGCTCCAAGAATTTGTGTTATTCTCCACAGAGATCTCAGTAATGCATTACTCCAACTTTCAGACTTTATTACTATTTCCATTAAATCCAACATATCCAACGAACTATTCTAGTCTAATTTCCCTACAGTTTACCCACAGCACACTCTCACATTTATATCCACTTATTTATTACCATCAATGCTGTACCACTATACCACAATGGCAAATGTTTTGTCGACTCAAACACGCAAGTATTAGTATGTGGTTTGCTGTTACAACAGCCATAAATAACCGTTATACTAAGTTCCTTAACATAACTGAGATAATGATGTTGATCAATAAGCCCTGGCTCACTGTTGCCATTTTAGTTCATCTCAAAAGGTGTCTACGTTCAAGAATCTGTGCATATCTGCAAACCATCTCTTTTCTGGACTTTATTTTAATTTATAGTTTTAGGCGTTTGCACTTTACTTGATTATTTCTGTAACCTAAATCTACGACTACATTTCAAAAAGTTAAAAAGTACAGTGGAAACTTGGAATCCGAACAGCTCTGTACACAAGCAATTTGGAACAAGTCAGTTCACCCGCCCCATGCAGTGAAACTATTGTTTGGCTTAAATATCATGACATCCTAAATTATCAAATATTGATATTTTTTACTTTTACATTTAATAGCATGTACATTAGTACTTTATTAAAATGTTTAACCCACACTTTAACTTCTACTTGAGCATTTTTAAAATCAAATTATACGTGTGTACTTCTGCCACCTCTGCTCATATCCACCTAGAGGGTTGTGTATAAAAAAAATTGCTTCAGCTTAAAGTAAAAGGATAAGAGATTAGGTTTGAATTTCTTAGAGAATAAAGCTGGAAATAAACTCGAATAGCAGTATATTTATGTGTTAAGCTTATTTTATTGATATTATATTTAACTAGCAAGCTAGCCATAAAGCCTTCGTATGTGGATTTGGTGCATGGATGCTAGCACATTTATGACCATATTTCAAACAATACCATACTCCATAGTTTGACATTTTAGATATGTAACTACTATGACATGAATTATCTTAATTACTACTATTAATAAATCACACATATTCATATGGTCCCCAGATTGGTTGGAAAATGAAATCAACTTTCATGCATTGATACCCCAATAACTTTACCCCTAGCTTACCAGGCTGCCCAGTTTGGAGGATGAGGAGTTGGTTCTTTGTTTTGAAAGCATGTTGTTCTCCATGCAGTTAGGCTCTTTAAGGTTAATGTGAAGTATTGGTCCTCCAGCTCCCTCTGAGGCTGAGCGGAGCCTCCTCTCCATGCGCATAACCTCACGGTACGGGCTCCCAGTACTGCACATGGAAACTGCAAAACAACAAAACACACTATGCTGAATGCTATAAACAACCACAACACTAAACAAAATGTATCAGACTGTCTAAGTTGTGCAGGAAAACCATAATAAAAAATGACTTATTGGTGCTATACTGTTACAACTGAAAAAATGTCCCTGCATACGGTGTATTGTTTTACTTCCTCTATACACTGTACTGTATTGCACTGTACAAGTTAAAAGTAACATTTTTATTAGCCTATAATTATTATGATACTAATTACTGTTATAGTATTATTATTACATTCATACTTAAAAGTATTATTATTAGGCCTAATGGTAGGCATATCATCTGTATGTCTTACAGAAGCCTGCAGGTAGGCAGTGTCAATGTGAGACCTGAGCCTGCTTTGATCTTCAATTCAGTTGTGTTTGTGTGTGTGTGTTAGTGTCTGTCTGTCTGTGTGTCTGTCTGTGTGTCTGTCTGTGTGTCTGTCTGTGTGTCTGTCTGTGTGTCTGTCTGTG
>JAUZST010008735.1:0-13398 GCA_034779995.1 Parotocinclus haroldoi
GTGTGTGTGTGTGTGTGTGTGTGTGTGTGTGTGTGTGTGTGTGTGTGTGTGTGTGTGTGTGTGTGTGTGTGGCTGAGGGTATGAGTCTGAGATGATGAGGGTAACTTAGCATATTGCCTTAGGCTAGGCTGTACAAACCAGAGACATGTATGAAGACTACCTTCCAACCCTAATGACACACACACACACACACACACACACACACACACACACACACACACACACACACATAAACAGACATACATCCAATCTCCCAGTGGCAAACCACTCATTAGACCTGTTGAGAATTTCATTCACTAATTTGATGAATGTTCTTTCTCTTTAACATCCTGTGGCCAGACAAAGCATCAGGGGCAACCTTGAACTCTACAATCCTCAGAATTTGCAAAGTAAAAATTTAATTAGCCCAGCTCGGCCTCTGGCCATGAAAGATTTAGAGGGGACAGAAGTTGTAAAATGCTGCGTGTGTGGCACCTAGTTGTGGTAATGAGTCTCACTCAGCTGCGTTGGGGCTGGTGGAAGGGTGATGGCAGACTGAATGGTTTAACTTTAGGTAACCTCACTGATGTCTGCCTCAGCATTGATATAGTCAGGAGATCCTGGGAAAATGACCATCTCAATTAATGTCAGTGTGTGAAAGACTGGATGTGCTGTTTTAGTTCACGCGATGCCAGAGATTAAAGACATTATGCTTATATTCTAAGCTACAGTACTGTGCCAGGTATCTAGCAGAATAGATATGGCATTATTTCCAATGGTGTAATGACCACATACTCGAATGTCTTACATTCTTTATTCGAACATAACCAGCATTACAAAAACTACAGTGGCAAGCATTTAGTGTGTCCTCCCAGTACACTTGAGCAGCATCTGGCAACTTCATCAGGATGCCAAATTGAGCAAGCTGAACCTATAGTCCAAAGAAGCTTCGGAAGGAAAGCTTTCTGGAAGTGCAGCAGCCAAGAAACCACTTTTTTTCCGGAAGGGGAACATGGAGAAAAGGCTAAGACATGTTGAAGCTCAAAAAGAATGCTATGAAGATCAAATGACAAATCCAAGTTTGCTAGTTTTGGGTTCAATCATCCACGATTTGTTATTTGGTCAATGTACCGTTGCTAAAAAGATCAATTTAATGCTGGCCTAAGACTTTTGCCAGGTACTACAAGTTCATTACATTATTAAAATGAAATGCACAAACACTTAACATTCACCTTGAACTTTCTGATCTCGTTAAGACATCCATCTGTGTGTGATCAGTTCTATAGCACGTAGAAAATATTTCTACATCGACGTTGGCTTAGCATAACAATGAACACGTATAACATAAAATGTGATCAAATTAATGAATGTCTGTTTGCCAGACATTGTATGGAGCAATAGGAAAACATACATACTCTCAGGGCAGTCAATGGAAATGCTTGAGCCTGAATATTGCTAAACTGAAAGGAATGATTACCCCCTTTTATGATTATCATGCAGCTGGCTTGAGCATCAAGATAACAATACAGTATATTGTGCATTTCGAGTAAGTGAGCATTCGTGTGCGCATGCTAATAAGTGCAATGGCATTGTGGGAATGTAACGTTCGGAGCGTAGGGCTGAAAGTGCAGCTTGTAGCAAGACCTGGACAACTTGCTGATTTATTGATTTGAGATGTCAGCACCAGAGTTTCTGACCCTGCTGAAAAGTTGATGTTTTTTGTTTTTAGCTTGATCCTGTGCCTACGTACTTTGACCTTGATGTTTGCCCTCGAAAGCTTGTCTGTCTCATTAAGTTGCACTTCAGAAAGTTGCACGTCTTTTCAGAGAAGGGCAACATTTCGAACAGACTAGCTGTAATTGTATTTAGAGTTTCACTGATGCGTTGAACATTGAAGAAGATATTAATATTATGAATTGGCATTTTTTTTGAAGGGCTTCAACTTTGGTTGGAGGTTTGAGTGTTTTTCTGTGGGATTTCTAAAGTCATCTCCTTGGGTCAACTTAAGGGAAAAGAGAACTGACCATCAAACCTTTGCAGTTACAAAGTTTGACATATGTTGAGTCTTATTTTGCAATATTGTGAACTTCTACAGTAATTTATTTATTATTTAAACTATTAGATCATTTCAAACCTCGTTTCCTTGTAAACCCCGTAATTTCATTTCTCATTTTTGAATCCCTGCAAAACAAAGTGCAGGATTGACACTCATCTGGGCTGTGTGAAATATAGATATGGTGAGGAATGTATGAAGTATCTTAGGAAACATGCACTGTTATTTTCCCACACGCATAAAAAAGAGGCCAGGCTTGTGGAATCCCAGTGATGCAATATAGCCAGAGAGAAAGACATGGCTATATAGAGACAGAGAAGAACCCACTGTCCCAGGGTTGTAAATGGATCAAGATAGAAGAAGCAGCGAGGAGGAAAAAGCCAGTAGATGTAGTGATATCAGTGCAAAGGAGTGGCTTGAGGGAAGAAAGAGCAACAGTAGAAAGCTTGGCTGCTCCACACACTGTTGACTTGGCTTCTTGTGCATCTTTCTACTACTGGAACATTGCTTGGCAAATTGTTTATTGGTCATTACTGACCATTATTAATGACATTTCTTCTCACATATAAGACTGTATCAAAAGACAGGTAGAGTTAAGAAAAAATACTGAAAAAGAAGAGACACACTTTGCTTCATTCTCCCAAAAGTGTGAAACTCCTGTAATCAGTCTTTGTAATTCCTCATATATTAAATCTCCTGCTGAAATAAATCCCCCCTAATACAAAAACAGATCAAACTTCAATCACACAGCCTTTTTCTTTCTATCTTGCTCCCTCGCTCTCTTTTTCCCATTCTAATTATGGGTGCCAGTGTAATCGCTGTTATATTCATCATAGCTTTTGGTATTTATAGCGTCTGTTTTCATCATAGTAATAATGTCGGTCTGGAATTCCCATGTGATGGAGGAGGGGGGAAAAGAGTATAGGGAGAAACTCCAACTCCAAAGAGAGGAGTTGATGTTTGTTTCCATATTGGTCGAACTATGAGACAGAGGTCACTGCTTTAGACTAGGCTAAAGCTGTGCAGTTGATTGGCTGTCTCAACCTTATCCTGTCTAATGTTGAGGCAACAATCTCACTGACTGTCAGGACTACTGGAATATTCTATTGAAATAGACTATTTCTTTTAATAACTGGACATCATGTTTGATAAACTGTGCTCGAGTAGACCAAGGTAAATCTAAATGGCTAAGCTAGGTAGAGTTCTGGAAGTACTCTGTTACGATGGCAATTCGATTCTGTCTCGCTTTCCTCCAACTGGATAAGGATGTCCAGTTTTCTTAAATCAGTATTTCAATCTCACAACATCGCTACACTGCGTGCACCATTGTGCCTGCTCCTTGTCCATTTTTTCTTTAAAGCGTTCTTTGTGGAAGCATACATAGGCCCTAATCTGTCCTGTGATCATGCTGCCAGTGTTTTAATATATATTTACCAGGCCGTGTGGGGCCTTTCTGGCGCACAAGGGGAATAGGAAGGAAAACAAGCATGCCCTCACTCCCAGCCCTTTAGAACAGCAGTGCTATAAATACCTCTGGGTGGCGCGCTGGTCCCATTGCCCATGGCATGAGAAACTTGTTTGCTCTTCTCTTAACCCGCTCTGGGAAGATCATGGCCAGGCCAAGGAGGATGAAAAAGAGGGCGAAAGGTACAACTAGGGTGGAAGAATGCAGAACCAGGCTGAGCAGAGGGAAAGCGAGTTCTCTTTTTGCATAATTGTTTTCTTTGTTGCATCTCCGTAGAGAGTCTCATCCAGTTTCATTGCTCTCAGCCTCCATGGCACATCCTCGCTTTTCAAAGAGTTTGTATACACTGCATTTAGTTATATTGGATGAATATGTGCCTTTCAAAGTGGAAAGAATCTGCTTTGTGGAGCTCGCATGAAGCATTTGTTTTGCTGCACCCACGAAAATTGATTTTGACTTTCAAAGGTTCGCTCTTCACAGTGCTGTCTCCTTCTGTCCGCCTGAGATAGGTTGAGCTCACATTTTTGGAATTTGAAGTAATAGTTTTAACCTGACAGACTAAACATCAGTCTTCTCGCCTGTTCCCCCACTTCTGAATAATAAAATACATGCACATATGCACACACACACACACACAAGCACTCAGACATTCAGACGATTCTGCTGTTAGTCAAAGTTTTTAAAGCCATTTGGATTTCTGCCATGCTGGACAGAAAAAAGACATACCCTGGTTTTTATTAACTTTATGTCATAAACATCCAGAATTCATCTATAGTCTTTGTTTGTGCTAAAGGAGGCTTCAGACCACAACATGTGTGGACAGAAGGCGATTCCGTCCTAACATCATCTCAGACGACTATAGTTATTTCATGATGACAGAATTATATATTGCCTATGAAAGTACAATATAATATATTTTCTATTAGTTTATTACTTTCTTTGTTTACAAATAAACACATTTATTTAAGAGTCTCCAGGTTACTATTTCTCTCTGCACTGCTGGCTGTAATTTATAGCATGACAGTCGACTTATGTAAGAAATCTTCTTCCACTCCACATTTTTCTGTCACCCACTTCCCTGTTTAATGTCTTAATAGATTTCCACTGCTTCCTCCTGTTCGTCCATTTGCCTTTTTTATTCACTCCCTCACCTTTCTCTCTTTTATTCTCCCCCCTCGTTTCCCTTCTCCTTCTCCTACAAGGAACACTTGTTATTCCTTTGTACAAGGTCCCATAATTAAGTTTGACATAAGCGTAGGGATTAAATATGTGGTTTGGGAGGGGGGAAAACGGGGCTCTGTTACAGTCTCAAGGCCAGCTGCAAAATGGAACCAGATTGCGACACTTGGAATTGGAAAGTTTTGGAAAGGTGCCGAGATCAGGCCTATGCGTTCAAACGGCTCTGGGATCTGAATCCCTCAGCAGCCAAAAAGACTGCTACTTGCCTCCGCCAACAGACTACTGATTCCCCTGATCCTTGCAACCAGTGGACTACTGCCCCGAGCCAAAATGCCTGCTACTACCTCGAAAACAGATGCTACTCCGCTAGCTTTAGCTGCATGACCAGCACAAGAAGCTTCAGTGGCCTTGCATATAACAGAAAGCTTTTGGTCAAAAACGAAATGAAGCCAGAATCCATATTTCCATAGTTTAATGACTGGCTATTTTTGCCAAAGGACCATAAGCCTTTTAAACAGGGAAAGAAAAATAGTAACAACTAATTCCAACCACGATATTAGCCCCTATTAACCAAATCGATGCATATGCTCTCAGGGACTGCTGCACACCCAGCTGGAAAAACATTTCTTCCTTGACCCTGAAAAACCCTGTTTCCTTTACTGAGAAATTATCACACAGCCTGGAGACCTCTGTTGTGGCCTACTTCTAGCCAAAGGATTTTTCTTGCTAGTCTAAAGGCCCTGCTATCACTGCCAATATCCCTTTCCTCCCACATGTCCTGTCTCTTCAACTTAAAGACTAAAGCCATGCTAAAAAGTCTCAAGCTCTTCATTCCAATGGCCTTTTGCTTTTCCAGCCAGAAGACGGCGGTCTCTCAAACCAAATCAGCCTCTCAAAAAGCCCACATTTAAGATACCAAACCAATCCAATCCCAGCCTTTGACACCCAATCAAAACAATGCTACTCTGCATCATTTCTTAATTCTACACTGGTTATAAATCCTACTGGCTCTGTCGCAGTTTCAGTTATCACAATTCCTTGTTGCAGCATTGTTGGCTTTGATATTTTTACCTTGAACTATTTGTGTCATCCCCCACCCTCAGCCATTCTTAATGAGTGCGCTGCATTGTAGCCGTTAAACAAGACTATCAGTCAATCACTGACACCTATCATGGCGGCAGTGGCTGCGGTGGCTATAAAAGGACAGAATGTGTCTTTGAGATTTCCTCTGATGTAAAGTCGGGGAGGTCTCGGAAGGAACTTTGCATTCTTAAATAACTCCGGCACACTAATCTTAATGAGTCTGAACAGTAAATCTCTCATCTGCCGAGAAGAAAGGGATTAGGAAGGCAAGATGATGAATTGTGTTTAGCAAATCCCTGCGCATGAAGTTCCCCAATTGAACAAAGTGCCAGAAGAGCATGGATGCTTTTTAAACAACACAACTTATCAGAGAGAAACAGAACATGCATTTAAGGGAACATACAAAGGCAAAGCAGATTCGTCATTTCAGCAAATGATAAAAGTGGCTAACTCTCTTTCACAATCCATATACCTCGTTTTTGCAAAATTGAGCCCCAAAGTAGCTTTGCACAAATTAAATGCATTGTGTTTTCCATCACCTCATCATGCGCATGTGTATTTATTTTTGTATAATGCTGAGTGTCACTGATGGCCATATACATTGTGAATGGATTAATAAATTTACTCAGCGTAGCAGCTATGCCATAAATATTTGCAACAGAGTTAATGAAAAGGCAAAAATAGGCTCATTCATCTTTGGCTTTTCTTTAGATTGGCAGATTGCCTTCTGTCCGCATGTTTCTGATTTACTTATCATTTTCTTATATTCTATGTTAATGCTAAAAACCAACAAAAGAGAAAGCCTTTTAGGTCAGGAGCAAACCAGATGAGTTTAAACCAGTGCAGTTTTATTTTGCATTAATGGGTATAAATAACATGTTGAGCCAGGTTCAGAGCGCCTCATGCAATAATATCACAAAGGTGTGACTGTACTCTTTCTTGGTGCATTTGTGTGTTTGTGTGGAAGATAAATATTTTGGTTCACTTGACCTCCTTCTGGTGTGAATATAGATGCTCTAACCTAACATCTGGCTGCCAGAGTCCTCCCATGAGTGAAAGATAACATCTCAGAAGTCTGTAGATATAACAGGATACAAGGTCCATATCTCCTCGCCTTCTGTCTTTCTCTTGCACTGTCTATTTGGCTCTCCTCTCTCTATTTCTGTTAGCGATTCCTCCATCCATTCACAACCATATCTGTCCATTATAGATTTCTTATTAACCCCATCCAGACTGTGAGGATGTTTGTTTTCAGACACGCAGACAGCCATCTCATTGATTAGCCATGCATCACTCATTTTGTGAGTCGCACTTCTCCCTGTTCAGAACAAATTCTTTAGCATTTATGAAAGACTCTTACTGTAATCTATGTCCCTTTTTCGTTATTCTGTTTTTGTTTTTTCTTTTTTTTTATTTTACTATCAGACATGGATTTTCTTCTCAGCTTTGTCAATAGCTGTTCCAACGTCATGGTCTTGATCTCCTCTAATGCATGACAGATACCAATCTGGTGGTGTGAGAGCTACACTTCAATCCACCCAACACACCTTTTCGGCTAACTGTTGCTCAGTTTATCTATTCTAACAGATACCTGTGATTGGCTAGCAGCCAGTTCCAGCTGCCAGAGTGTTTTTACGTGCACTTTAGTAATCAAATTATTATTAGATTCCATCTGTTGTCAGCCTATTTATGTGCAATGTAAATCGCATACAAATCCGCATAATATCACACTAAGCAGTGTTTAAAATAGTAAATATAACACTGCTTGTCTGCTTTACTGTTCAGAATTCTGTGGTAGTAAACTGTCCAGAACACATTGTTCATCCGGAACCTTTGGTTATCATAGAGCTTTCCATTATGGAGAACATAACTTTGAAACCACTATAAATATTTACTATTAAAGAGCGAGAAAGTTGCAGTCAGTGCTACGTTAACCTGAAACGCATAACCTGATTTATTAAATACGTCTTATACCATTATGTTTATATAGTTAAAGTTAGTTTTATTATCACTAACAGTTTCTAAAGCAAGTAGTCTCTAAGCTAAGGGATTTAAAAAGTCAACATTGCAAAGAGCTTCACTGCACATGGTCTCACAAAAAAAGATACACAATCTGGGTTTTCAGGTACAAGAAGATTCAGTCCATATAAATCTGTTGATCATATTATAACCAAACTGTGTTGTCACGTTTTTTTTTTAAAATATAATTTAGGGGATAATTCAAAATTGAATAATTTTGTGAGCAGTCTATTATCCAATCACTCTTATGAATCCAGCAGTTTCCTCGTCGTTTTTTTTCCTCAATATCTCCATCCACACAGAGCCATAAACATTTCCTTCCTTGCAAGTACTTACTAATGCACATGAACCATGGGGCCTCCGGATCACACAAGTGAGCGTGCATCTGGAACAAAGGTGTGCAGTGTTTCCATCTGATTTGTCAGTTCTGTGGCAAAAACCTCTTCACTTGGCCAGAAAGCTGAGGAATGCCGTCGTGGCTAGCATGAAGAAAAGCACATAATTTTGCTCAGGATCCGAATTCAGTTTGAAGTTGAAACGCAACTTCAAACACTCATTACAAAAAGCTTGTCAAAACACGTCCTATATGGTTGAAAACACAAGTAGCGGGAATGCTATATGAGAGAATGTCAGCTTCGGAGTGTAAAAAAAGTAAGCATAAGAAACAGCTAGAGCGAGAAAGAAAGAGAGATCATCTTATCGAAGCATGGCACGCCACCCTCAGACCAAATGATTGATGTACAAAGAGCCCAGTGGACGGAGCGTTAGAGCTGTTTGTAGAATGCGGGAACAGAAAAAGGTCACCACAGTAATATAAGATTGGTTCAAGCATAACTGCGTCATATCCTTTGATAAACTCTGGAAAAATGCATGGTGAAAGCTATGGCGGAAAGTCACGCTTTAAGGGTACAATTGGCGTGCAAATCTGGCATGGAAAGTTCTCTAGCCCGTCCCTCCCTACGAGAGAGAAGGAGAGAGATAGAGCGAGAAATAGATAAAAGTGATAATGAAGGAGGAGGTTTGCCTGTTATCTCTAGATGCAGGGATTCCCTTCTCTGTGTGAGGGCTCTGTTCTGAGAGGACAAAAGCACCCTAATCCCTGCCTTAATGCAAGATTAATACCCCAGACCCCAAATTATTAAACCCATCCAAATCAAAGAAGGCGGAATTACACGTTGAATACAATTTCTCGTTTTGGCACACATTTTGCTTTCAAATTTTTGTTCTCTTCAAAGTGAGTCTAGACTAAACGCACAGCATTGTTTTGGCTGATTCCTTTTCCTAGGCCCCAGGTATTTACGTTTACATTTTCCAGCATTTAGCAGACGCCCTTATCCAGAGCGACTTGCAACTCATATAGTCTTACAATCCAAGCAATTGTGGGTTAAGGGTCTTGCTCAAGGACCAACCCAACTGTGGCAACTGGGCAGAGGTGGGATTTGAACCCTGGATCTTCTGGTCCATAGTCCAGTACCTTAACCGCTAGGCTACCACATTTTTTATATTTGGGGGGGGGGCTTGTATGCTGGGTGTTATGTTGTTTCACCCTGTTGGCTACTAATATAATAGTCGTAGTCTTATAGTGTTGAAGCTGTAAGAAATCCACTGTCTGCATAGTGTCATTCATAGACACCATGGCAGATTGGGAAAGCCAGTCTGGGTTTAACTGCTGTGCTCTCCTGATGGCCGTTTCACAAGATGGTGTGGGTTTGGCACGAACCACGCTGCTCGCTCAGTGAGAAGCTGACGGGGTACAGATTCTTCCTGGCTTGTGATGTGTCTGAGCGGCTTTGAAGCTTGATCTACGGAGTTTGAGCCTCTGCGTGGGCAATGTAATAACATGTAGAAGAGTTTGTATACAGCCATGACCAGATGGGTAGAAGAATGAATCGATTCTAATGACTTTGGCACGGAGGCAAGATGTGCTGTGTTGCTTTGTCATATAAAATCAGTTGAATGGCAAATGAGAAAACGTTGTCTGTCGTTTAAGGAACACTGTGCAGGGTAACACCAGTAGCCATTTCAAGTATTAAAGGCTCTTTCGCTGCGTGCAAAGCACAAGCTGTATGACTGCACATGAACCCGGCTTCTGATTTAGATTAATTCATGTGTAGTACTGACCTGTTTACCAATGTATCTATGCTGTTCTTCAGTCTTAGTGCAGTTCATTATTTTGGCAAATTACACTGCTCATAAAAATTAGGGGATATTTCTGTGAAGGTTTTAGACGTTTGGTATTCGGTTGGACCAGACACAGCAGTGCTGCTGGAGTTTTAAAACACTGTCCACTTTTATTAGAGACGTACAGAGACATTTGCACCACCTTGTAGTTGTAAAGTCAAGCTGTCGTTGCACGGTTTGATATTAGCCATCCTTTAATTCTACATCAGTGCTCACAGGATGCTGGTGCTGGTGGTTGGACATTTTATTCCTGCCGTTTTCAGTCCAGCAGTGACACTGGAGTGGTTTAAAACTTCAGCTGCACTGTCGTGTGTCAACTGCTCATATCAGTGCAACACACACTAACACACCACCACATGAGTATCACTGCAGTGCTGAGAATGATCCACCACCCACATAGTACCTCATCTGTGAGTGTCCTGGCCATTAGAGAACACAGTAAAAGGGGACTAACAAGGTATGTAGAGAAACAGATGAACTACAGTCCTTAAATGTAGAACTACAAAGTGCAGTAACCACTAAGGCTTAATTAAATTATAATCAATCGTGTAGAATGAAAAATATCAAATGCCTAAAATGTTTGCACAGTACTGACAAATCTGAATTTAAAAAAATGTAGCCTTATTAGCAGTTCATAGTCAAGGCTGTGTTGTTTTTGCTTGATCTTCACACATATAGAGAGCATCACTGCATGCTAATTCAGAAGTATGGGGTGCTTGCTCCTCAGGACACAAATTTGGTTTTAAATTATTTTGATCCAGGACAGTTGTTTTTTTTTTTGTTACAGCCTAAAATCTAAAAAAGGGTCAGCTTGCTTTAGTCCTCAAATCTTGAACCCCAATTATCCTGGCCAGGTTTGTAGGTGGAGTTCAGAGCTTAACCTGGAAAAGATACTGGAATCATGTGTCATGAAAAGGGCTCCAGTAAGTAGGACAGTAGTACATTCTGCAGGACAGTGGTCGCTGCCGGGGCACATTTGACCCATTCGACCTCATGTCCCTCAGGCCAGTCGTGCCATACCTGACCCTAGACAGGACATTAATCCATCACCGGGCACATACATGCACACAATAGAACACTTCAGAGACACCAATTGACCTGACGCAAGTATGTGGGAGGAAGCGTAAACCCACAGAGGTAATCCACAAAAACATGTAAATAACCCTCACCACTCTTACAGCATTTAGCAGTTGTGTGTATGCAATCTTACAATTCCAGCGATCGTGGGTTTACATTTATGTCATGTAGCAAACACCCTTATCCAGAAATGATCCACAAATTAGAGAATATCTCTAAATGATCCCATAATGAAATATCCTCATTTTGGTGAGCAGTATTTTATTTTCTAATTCCTTCCTAACTTCATTACAGTCATGTATATGCCTGTATATGGGGTACAGATTTACTCCCTCTCACCACTGCAGTAGTTAAATATGCATGTCAGTGATGTGTTAGATTTTTTAAAAGTGTTTTAACAGCCTTTTTTCGCCTCTCGGCTCAGTGGCATCCTAATAAGCACCATCTTGACACATGGTTCTTTAAAATGTTATTGATATCAAGCAACGGGGATGTGAGATGGCCTTTCAAGAGAACTTCATGATGGACGTGTTCCAACTTAATTGTGTCCCTCTCTGGCGGGATTGATTGATTTGCTACGTAGTTGGGTTCAGTTGACAAACAACAAAGCACAAAGACTAACTGAGCTCTTGCGAAGAGGTTAAGGCAAATTGAGGGCACAGCTGCTGTGTGATCCCAGTCTGGAAATTTCATCCAATATTCAGCCGCTGCAGGTCATTCAGGTTACTGTCCAAAACCACGCTTGGCACATTTATTTGGAAAGCCTTTGTTTTGCTCTCGAAGCATGTCACAGATGTAGCGTTCATTCAAAGGATGTAGATCACGTTCCAATGTGCTTCGTTTTGTGTTCCTTCCCAGTTTGCCGGTGGTAGTTTTCTCCCAAACTCTAAGCAACAAATCAGACACAGAAGTGGCCTCTATTGTGTAGCCTTAATTAAAAGGGAACTGTATACATTCCTTGCTTTAAGGGATTATCTATACTTTATGATGGAGCATTTGAAGTCCGAAAGCTTTCTGAATCAGCACTGCTAAAGTTGGTCTTTTATGACACAGAGTTGCCGTCAATTAGGTTATATATACTTCCATGAAGCTGTGGCATCATTTATTATTTAAAAACACAATTGTTGTTGTTTATCTGAAAAAAAAAAAAAAAACAGGTTAGCTTTGCCAATCATTTTTTGATTATTAGGAACAAAGTTTAATAAAACCAGATAAGGGGAGGCTTGAAATTCTCTCCCCAGTCTTTATTGTTATTTAATGCAAGCAGTGCCAAGTGGAAAGCATGGAGGAGATCTGACGAGCATCTGGCACTGCGCTGCTCTAATATGCAGAGACGTCTGCTAACACAACAGCTTCACCGTTTCCGACACACACGTTTAGAAACACACTCTTTAAAGCGCTCCACCCTGCCATCTGTCCCGAGCTGTAGTGAGTCGGCACACAGACTGACAGTTACTTGATTTTGCAAATGGATTAACCCTGTGGGATCTGGGGAGTAACTAATACTGACTTAAAAGTATTGATCACCGCCATGGCCCCCTTTAACTTTATTGGTAGTGAAGGGAAGCATGGCGACAACAAGGACTTAGAAAAACATCATGGCCTTTGATTTTTTCATCAAAGATAAAAAAAAAAAAGATTTATCAGAGCCCATATTTTATGTAGATTTAAGCTGATCGTTTAATTTATGCTTCATATGGTTTTTTATATATACGCTGTTTTAAAGATGCAGTGTAGGGTCGTGACGGAAGTGATTATCGATATAGACTACAGACCAGAAGGTTCACTGTTCCATGACTACCAGGATGCCACTGTTGGGTCCTTGAGCAATGTCGTACTCCACAGTTGTTTGTACTGAACCATGTAAAACTGCATCAGATGCAAATGAGACTGAATAGTTTGAACAATAAGTATGAATGGTGTGACATGGTAGAGCAGTATTCATTCAACGAATTTGCCATTTTTCAACCCAGTGATGCTGCTTACTGATGTCTTATGTTAACAGTATAGTACACACATATTGCCATAAAGCATGTCTGCTATACTTAACATAACTTGTTTGAAGACATAACTCGCTTTCAGTATGAGTATATAATATGATGCTAGTATATAGAGGTAAGAACCATTTTGCAACAATCAAATCAGCTTCCATTGTCTTTAGCAAACGAGATCTTACCAATTCTAATAAATATATAATTACAAATAATATTCTGTCTTTATACTCTGGACGAAAACATCCATTTAATGCTGCAGATCCACAAACAGAGCGGATTTGCGTCACTGTTTGTATGAGTGTGTGTGTGTGTGTGTGTGTGTGTGTGTGTGTGTGTGTGTGTGTGTGTGTGTGTGTGTGTGTGTGTGT
>JAUZST010008736.1:0-13397 GCA_034779995.1 Parotocinclus haroldoi
GACATCGTCAGTAAGCGACATCGTCAGTAAGCGACATCGTCAGTAGCCCACATAGTCAGTAGCCCACATAGTCAGTAAGCGACATCGTCAGTAAGCGACATCGTCAGTAAGCGACATCGTCAGTAGCCCACATAGTCAGTAGCCCACATAGTCAGTAGCCGACATAGTCAGTAGCCCACATCGTCAGTAGCCCACATCGTCAGTAGCCCACATCGTCAGTAGCCCACATCGTCAGTAACCAAGATAAGTTAGCATTTCATTTACAACTAATACAATCTTACAATTGTGGGTTAAGGGACTTTAAGTACCCAGCAGTGAAACAGTAGAGGTGGGATTTGAGCCCTGGGCCTTCTGGTCCATAGTCCAGTAACTTTACCTGCTTGGCCACCATGGTCCCCCAGAATACCAGAACACGTGTAGCAGCACTGGTACCACTGGCCAGCATATGGAAATGTACAGAGCTGCTGTAAATATGATTTATTACTGACCTCTGCACTCCAGAGAACCAGAATTGGCTGTAGCAGTGAAGCAGATATAAAACAGAGACAAAGGAAGTCCCTCACCTGAAGGACAGAAGAGGCTGAGTATGATCGAGTTCAGATTCGTCCACGTGGATGCCGAGAGAAGAATCGGAGCGGTAGTAGTTCAGAATGCCGGCCTCTGCGTTAAAGCCGGAAAAACCACAAGCTGCAGCTACTTTGCTAGCCAGAGAATGAAGGTCCAGAGGAAAAGGGGTGTAGTGATCAGGAGAATAGGTCTATATGGAAACAGACATGCACATATGTTACACAAAGAGTATCAGAATACTGCCAAAAGCCAATCACACACGAGCACATCGGCTTTTAAACAGTGACAGCATGGCAGGGTTCGGACAATAGTCCAAAGCCTTAGTCGCAGTTCCACCACGGTCCAAATGCAAACAATGGTTTAGACAATACATGTAACAGTGGAGAGACTGGCCGTGGGTAGTGATGTCACATCACAGTTCCAGAGACCTGGGTTTGAAGCCCAGCCTTGCCTCTGCGTGGAGGAAACCAAGTATCCACAGAAAGCCCTGAGAACTGGAGAGAAGGTGTAAATGCCACATTTTCTGTGGGTACTTGGCTTTCTCCCACAGACCGTAACCACAATCAGTTCACTGGATAGTCTGAATTGTGAGCGTTCATGTGTCCTGCTATAGACTGGTGCCCTGATCAGGCAACACAGAATGCAAGGCAGGAAGCAACCTTTGTCAGCCAACCTAACAAATGTGAAACCCAAACTTTCAAAGGAAAGTCAAACAGACAGGGGAAGAACATGCAAACTCCACAAGGCAGCGGTTATTCTGGAATCTGAACCTGGATCTCTGGAACTGTGAGGCTAGCCACTGTATCACTGTGTGTTAATTTACTGTAAGGGTACACCTGCCTTTTCTCCAAAAACACAAGGCCTTCATAAAGGGCTGAAAGAGAGAAATTTAGCATAAAGTCAAATCTGACAGCAGTACCTTAGTGTCCCAATTGTAGTGATACCCCAGAGTCACCCAACGCAGCCTCTCCAGCAGGGTCCTGGGCTCCCGCTTTCCCTTTTTCCTGTACAGTATCAGATTAGGAGCAGGTACAAATTAGCTGAGGATAATCAGACTGGAATCCCATCTTCAAGACCCAACAGTGACAGGGTGGCAGAGGCAGGGATTGGACCCTGGACATTTTGGGACCACAGTCCAGTACCGTTACCGCTGTGTTACTCAGACTTAGAAAGACTTTATTGTCATTTAAATTTACACAGTACAGTGTGCATAAGAACGAGATTTCGTGGCTGTGGCTTGACAATCTAACAATTTTAAAGTTTTTTTTTTATTTTTATTTAAGGTGTCAATGTTGTGTGCAAAATGTATAGTGTAGGTGCAAAACTTGTAGCAATAAATATGTAAACTAATATATGCAGTAGCAGCAAAATCACAGTAACGATGTTACTGCACAGAGTAAATTGTATGAGGTAGTTAAAAGAAATGAGCAGCTTTTTAATGTGTTCAACAGTCTTATGGCGTATGGAAAGCAGCTGTTTCCGAATCTGGCTGTTCTGCATCGGAGAACCTAGAGCCTCTTTCCTGATGCCAGTAGTGAAAACGGTCCGTTGTGAGGGGGGGAACGGGTCTTTGTAGATGTTTTGAGCTCTGTTCGGACAGCGGCTTGTTGCAGTGACCTGAATAAGTACACATCTTCAAGATAATGCTGTTCCCTAATGGCAGTGGTCTTTTTCAGTAGGATAATGCCCCCTGCCACACTGGAAAGAAATGCCCTTCAAATCCCCCAGAACTCAATCTGTCGGATCCAATGTCTGCGGGATGTGCTGGACATATTGTGGGCCCATCTCACAACTTTCAAGACTTTATGGTGGAGATGCACCAAAACCATCAAAATTCAATATATGAAAACCAAGAACTAAGCTATTTTAAAAATTGGTCCACTCCTTTATTATAAGCTCGGCGGACAAAAAGTATTAAAAACATCCATCCATCTTCAGCTTCAACTCTGGGCGCAAGGGCAGGAATAACCCTAGACGAAGCCCCAACCCAACGTAGGGCACATACACACAGGGCCACTTTAGAGACAACAATTAACCTAACACGCATGTCTTTGGACCGTGCGAGGAAACCAGAGAACGCGGAGTAAACCCACCTGTCCATCATGTTTAGGACTGCATCGGTTGTAAGTGGCTCTGGGTGCCTGCTAGAACGACGCCTACTAAACGATGTACACGTGAACATAAACAAGGCCTCGCTTACCGAATGCTGCTTACGCTTTTCTCCCAGATGTTCTCAGTCTCAGCATGTGACATGTGCATGTCCAGGTTACACACGTTGGGTTTCTGGGAGTAACATTTCAGACACTGCTTTACCCAGTGCTGCTGTGAGCCAGGCAGAAAGGGATTGGAGATGAAAATAAATCCTGTGTGCAAAAACGTAAGAGAAGCTTCTATACTGGCTGATCAGACCATAAAATACGAACACAGGGGAAACCCTAAAAACAACATTTAAAACTCAACACGAAGGTTTTGTGTCTGTAGCAGAGCTGGACAAATGATCCCAAATCACACAGATGGACTGGTGTAACATCCAGGTCACCCTTACAACTGCAACTACACTTAATCCATTTTCTGTCTATGTATTTATCTGTTTATTTAAACCGACTCACACAAAGCAATATCATACCTGGATATCCGTGCAGACCAAATGCTCTCCAGTCTTTAACAGGCTGAAGTCCTGCTTTGTAAAATCCTTCTTCATTTGTGCTGCAGTGGTCCAGGTCTGCTGTGTAAACCTGCATAATAAAAAAAGCACTTGTTATCTCTTGTTAAAAGCACAGTACTGTCACACTGGCACTGGCAGGTAAACCCCCAGCTACATTCATGTTATATATATATATATATATAGAGAGAGAGAGAGAGAGAGAGCAATACAGAGCAATACAGTCTTACAATCCAAGCAATGATGGGCCTTGCTCAGGAATCCAACTGTGGCAGAGGTAGGATTTGAACCCTGGTCCTTCTGGTCCATAATCCAGTACCTTAACTACTCGGTCACAAAAACTGAAAGTGTCTTTGCAACACAGCAAGAACAGGGTTAAATCCACTCTCTTTTCACTGCCTTCCCCTGTTTCACCAGAAGGTCCAAGGTTCTAGTCCAACCTCTGCCAAACTGCCAATCTTAAGTCCTTGAGCAAGGCCCTTGACCCACGAAGGGATTTAGCTGGGACTGTGAAATGACATCAGCCGTAAGTCGCAGAGGATAAGGGTGATTGCTAATTATAAAAATGAAATCCATATGTCTTGATCAATTAAACAGATGGATCTATGTAAAACAGTGGCTATCAATACCAGTACACTACAGTATAACATATAGCACTGCTACATACTGTATACGAAACGTCCAAAACGCATACTTTTTCACAGATTCACAGACTTGTGGTCCTTATCTCAAGGATGGATTGGATTAACCGTCCAGACTCTCGGTCACTTGATGGAGCATCAATCTCCACACATTTCGGTCTTTCATCGATGTGACCCATGCAGTATTTCGGAGTAGTTTTGCCATTGCTTCCTCCACCCCTCCCCATTTATCCAGGCTTGGGGCTTGCAGCTGTTTCCAGTTACACGGCTGGGGTGTTTTGCATACACAAGTCAATGACAATTTAGAGACGCCAATTAACCTAACACGCATTGTCTTTGGACTGTAGGAGGAAACCTGAGTACCCGGAGTAAACCCACGCAAACACGAGGAGGACATGCAGACTCCACACAGAAAGGACCCAAGCCGGGATTGAACCCGGGACCTTCTTGTCGTGAAGCAGCGGTGCTACCCAACGAGCCCCAGTGCTGCCCCCTTACCTCATAGCCGAATTTAAAAATGAAAAACGGATTCGTATTGGCGCCTGTGTTCTTGGTTACTGGTAAACACAGATAATGTGCAGTGTTGATGTCAGGTCAAGATTTAACTGCACGTGAAGCGAACAACTGAAGCTCTGCCACTGTTTATTATCGATACTATAATCTGGTAACTTACCAGCTCGTTTCCTACTTTTTTAGAAAAATCAATAACGTCACTAAGATCCGGAGGAGGATTCCTCCTCTTATAAAACTTAAACAGCTTTCTAAATGCATCCTCTCCATGTTCCACTAAGGCAGCCGCCATATTTCTCGTCGTCATCACCAATCTACGACTGTGTCTCAAACAGCATACTTACCCTACCACATAGTAAGAAACACATCCTTTAGTTGCCTGGTAACCTAGAGCGCTACGTAGAACTAAGTATGCGGATTGGAACGTAGCCTGCCCACTGTCTGCGTACGAAACGAGTATTTTAACTCAAACTATTTTTAGGACAATCAAATACGTTTTTGTCACAGATAACATGCTCAGTATATTTTTTATTATATTTTTTAATTGTTTTATAAAAGCTTATTGACAAACGAGTGGTTGATAAGTCTGACAATATCACGTGATTTATGGTCGTGGGAGGGATTTATCTTCAAGGACGAAACATGGCGGCGCCCGGTAAGAAGGTGTTTGAGGTTTTTGTCTCAAGAATTCCCTGGACCGTGGCAACAAGTAAGTGTTTGATTCACACACACGACAGGTTATATTACTTTGAATAGTGATGCAATAACTAATTGTGATTTTGCGACTCATTCATTTAAGTTTCCTACTGTTAACAGGCTAGAGTGGACCAGTCGTTCGGTGGTTGGTTTAATTGAAAGCTTAAAACTGCAATGGAAATGACTAAGCGAGCGTTGGTATAAAATGTAACACAATCATTTTAAACTGATCGCTATTAGTTTGCTTTTAAAATTCGAACATGCGCTTTCAACCTGAGACCCTTTTCTACCCGTAATGCGTTCAGTCCCGCCCCCGCCGCAGGATTGGCTAACACGTCTCAAATCGTGCCCCGATTGGATCATTTTCAACGAGTATAAGAAACAAAGCCAATCGCAGCACGAGTTAGGAAAAGTCGGAATCCGGTGTGGGGAAAAATGTTTTTGCTAGTAACGGAATTAGTCTTGGCCGATCAATGCATATTCATTCATTCATCATGTCTTCCTATAATTATTACTATTAAGTTAACAGATAACTAAGTTTAATTATTACATATACCGCCCAAGGAGTTTGGGTCTTCTATTGATTTCTTCTGACGTTTTGGGAGTTTTACCACTGTCACCCTAGGTTTGTACGTTGGATGTAAAAATTGTAAAACTGCTTTGAGACAATGCTCCATGAAGTAAAAAACGCAATAGAAATAAATCTTGGTTTGACTGTAAGTTTTTATATATATGTCTGTAACTGTACAGTTTATTCTTATCCATTTCAGAGGAGCTCAAAGAATATTTCGGCCAGTTCGGTCATATGAAAAGATGCCTCCTGCCCTTTGTAAGTATTTCAAGCAACCTTGTTTGACCTACATTTATCATCTGGCTACATTTCTGTCGCAGATGTTTTTCTAACCCGTTTTGTGAGCAGGATAAAGAAACGGGTTTTCACCGGGGCTTTTGCTGGGTTGGTTATTCCTCGGAGGAAGGACTGCAGAACGCTCTTCAGAAAGAACCTCACATTATTGAGGGAACCAAGGTAACTAGATTTCTCCCTAAATATGGAATTCCGTGTCTTAAAGGAGCAGTGGAAGCGAATTCATACCCTGTGTACACATCCACAGACCGTGTTCTCACAGGTCCTGAAACTCTGGATAAAGTTCAACATTTTCAAAATGATCTTAAGTGAAATGATTAGCAGGCAGATCGGTTAAGAATGATGAAGTGCAGGGTTTTACTTGTAGTGCGTTTGTGTTGCTGATTTATCACCAGCTCTTCTTACAGGCTGACTGGACTCGTGTTCTGCCCATGTTTGTAGCTTTGGATTAGCTATAGTGCCATGCAAAGGCAGTTTATTAAGAGGTTATAATTTACTGCAAATATACACAGTTCAGTCAGAATGATTTAACACTTTCATAAAACCTCTGCATGTAAAATCCCAATTCCAGTAAAGTTTCGAATGTCGTGTAAAACGTAAATGAAAACAGAATTTGATGATGTGCAAATCCTTTTCAACCCACATTCAATTGAATCCACTACAACGACAAGATATTTAATGTTCAAACAGATAAACTTTTGTTTTTTTGCAAATATTCACTCTTTTTGAATTTGATGCCTGCAACACGTTCCAAAAGAGTTGGGACGGGGGCATCCTTACCACTGTGTAGCATCACCTTTACTTGTAACCTGGGAACTGAGGACACTAATTGTTAAACCCATTTTTTCTTGTTGTAAACTTCGGTTGCTCAACAGTCCAGGGTCTCTGTTGTCGTATTTTGCGCTTCATAATACAGGGTCTCTAAGTTTATCATTAAAGCTTCAACTATTGGTGTCCTCGGTTCCTAAATGCTTCTTGTCTTTGTAGTGTATTCAATTGAATTGGATTGGGCTAAAAAAGATTTGTAAATCATCCCTTTATTTATTTATTTATAAATGTTTTACATGGCGTTTGTATGAATTAGGGATGTAAAGATGGCCACTGTGGTGACAATGTATTCCTTGTGTTATTTGTGTATTATGTTCAGCATTAATGTCTGCATCAGGAATGTATCCAAATGTACAAAGTAAACACTATCTGCCTTTTATTGTGTCATTAACCATGTTGAATTGTCCCAAATGCAGCTTCAGGTTCAGAAAAACAGACGGCCGTTTGTGGGGAAACGATTAAACCAAGAAGCTGAAGATAGCTGAACAGTGAACAAAGTGATGATTATGTAATGGCAGGTTTTTTTCGTCGAGCAGTAACTTATGTCTGAATTATGTAACAAAGCAAACTATTCCAAACCCAAATAAAATAAATGCCTTTTCAAATCTGATTTATTTCTTGTAAACTAACAGGGTAATCTTAAAGGTTACATTTGTGCTAGATAGATACTTTATTGATCCCAGAGGGAAATTTTTTGACATCCAGTAGCAGATAGACATGTACATAATAAGAAACATAATAATAGTAGTAATAAAATACAAAAGTATAAAATGTAAAGTCCTTTTAGTGCATGTTCGTAACGGGGGTAGTACCTTGTACCACAGTATAAACGGTAAATGCAAGTTGTGCAAAAATGAAGATGGATGACTTCAGCCATAAGGACAGTGTCCCAGGATTTTTAATTCGCTGGACTGAGCGGAGTTAAACAGTCTGATGGCCTGGCGGGACAAATGACTTCCTGAATCTGTCTTTGGAGCAGGACTTCGGCTGGACAATTCAGCTGTAGCGCACCCTTCTGTCTTTGTCTTAATAGCATTTTTCAGGACAGTCTGTTTTAGGTCCCTGTTCCTTTAAGTGATAATGAACCACTACTCAAAGACACCTACCAGCAGTCATTTACTCCAATTATTTTTAGGACAAATGTCTTGTGAATACAATCGACAACACCACTCAGACGCTCAGGAGTATGAAGTTTTTTTTCTGTATTTTTGAATGGCTAGGTCTATTAAAATTTTTTGATTCAACTAAATTTGATTGGAGTAAAAATTGAGCAACCAAAGGTGACTGCAACCCCAAAATCTCATTCCGCTCCCTCCTCACGAACACGCCACCAGAGAGTGACACACTTGTATAAAGTCACACTCCATGCGTTGAAAGGAGCTTCCAGTTAAGGGGAAGGGTATAAATTCAGGAGTCGACTCTACAACGCTCTTCTGTCCTTTCAGGGCATGTTTGCGGTAAAATTATTTAGTTTTTCTGAAGTTTCAGGTCACACATTACATTATTTTCTATAAAACAGTGAAGAGTGCACCTAAAATTGCCTTAATACTTGACATAATATTTGACTAAAACATTCCACAGAATGTGTGCAATTTGCATCCGCAGTATATTACATGTATAAAAAAAATAAAGGAATTAACTGTAAATGCATTTTATTATAAATTGTAAAACATTAATAGAAAGAGTACCCGGAACACGGAAAAATATTTATCTAGCCTTAGTCTCTGACGTTACACTTTACAATCAAATATAATCATTAAAATCCTTTAGAAATCTAGTTTTTTTTGCATTGTTTTGTCTCTCCATATCCCACCCATGCCTTAAAATTCGGTTGAACAAGAAATCCATAATATTCTACTTTAAAATGCATGATTTAGTCACATTCCCAGGTTTTCACTGTTACCCTAACATATTCCCGGTATTTTTATTCTAACTTAGACTCATGTCAATCTCAACTTATTGTCCTGGTATCTAATTTATAAGCTATCTATTTATTAAAAAGATAGAAAAATGGTAGATGATTAGAACGGGCTAAGTGCCCTTATGCTTATTAGCATGAATAGCATGTGGTGACATTCGACGTATTTATAAAATGCAGCCATGTTACTTATAAATAATGAGATAAGCAGTGTAAAAAATACAACATTGTGTAAAAAATTGTGTTTTCTTAGATTCAGTATCGAAGAAATATAAAAACCCTAATTGGCGGAATGGCTCAAAGGCTGTACCGGTTAGCACTAAATGGGGTGAACGAGTTATCCTAAAAACTACACTTCCCACAACCCATTGCGCTTTGTGACGTCGTAAGGTTGAAGGACAGAGAAACACATGCCGGTTAGTGAATGACAGCGTGCAGAGCAGATGAAGGTAATTTGTAGACAAAAATAGGATTCCTGTTGATTAAATGTAGGGTTTAGATGAAATGTACCTGTGTTTGTGTTAAGTGAGCGTTGTGTGTTTGAACTCCTGAGCTTCTGGATGTGTGGCTTAATGACGCTTGGTGTAGCAAGCATTTGTTTGTTTATGAAATTGCTTGCATAACAAACCCGTTTAACCTGCTAATATATGTGTTATTCCTTTTATTTATGCTGTGGAAGATTAAAAAAAACATAAAATATATAATTTAAGTTAAATAAAGACGGATAGAAAGTAAATGAATTGTTTTTTTAATTAGTGTTGATTTGGAAACACGTTTATATTATTTTGTTGGTCAGTGTTGCTAAAACACGTCCTTATTCATAAACACACATGCTTATAAATAATGACCCTTATTTCTTTAATCAGATATTTTTGGATTGCCATCTTCTGATCATCATCTTTTTTTTTTCATTTTACCTCCCGCAATACGTTCTATTTCCCCCCAGATTACAGATTAATTTGTTTAGCGCTGTCCTCCGTGTCTGTGTGGGTTTACACCAGTCTCCCCTCAAATTCCAAAGTGTGTGTGTGTCTGTGTGTGTCTGTGTGTGCGTTTGTGTTAGGTTAATTGGTGTGTTCAAAAGTTCCACTTGTGTGCAAATGTGTGTATGTGCGTTTGCCTTGTGAAGGATTGGTGCTGTGTCTAGGTTGTTCCCGCCTTGCGCCCTGTGTTGCCAGTTAGGCACCCGCTCTCCCTGACTAGGATTAAGCGTATAAGACAATAAATGAATGATTATGTAAACGTAATGTTTTGTGAACCAACTTCCTCTGCAAATGGTAACTGTAAACAGTATGGGTTGTGGGCGTGGCCAGTCTTCTGAACTGATCTATTCTACACAAACCAGAGTAATTGGATTTAAGCCTGGCTGATTGGTGATGCATTAGACCACTGAGGGCTGATTGGCGCTCTACCAGTGTCAGTATTGAAAAATACTGGAACTCTACTCTGAACGAAGCTCTTTAAGTATTAGGCTACTCCTCCACATGTAAGCGTAACCTAGCCACGATGTAACAAAGCATGGACTGATGCCTCCAGCTGAGGTTCATCACCTTTGCAAACAGGGATTTGGGAATGGTGGAAAGGCAGAGAAATGAAGTCAGTATACAGTAAATCAAATGGCCTGCGCTCTCCATGTATTCAGCCTGAAATGGAAAGGGTGATTTATACAGCATCAGCAGCTTCACTGGTTCGATCACCTCCATTCTTTTTTTTTTTAATTTTCTTCACAACACCCACAAATATGTTTGCTGGTTAAAACGGCGTCTTTTATCAAACTCCATCCATGGCTTCATTCCTGGATCTGTTAAGTCCAGCTTTTAACCCAGCTGTTAACCTGCTGATGCTCTAGAACTTTCAATTTACATTTTGACTAATAATATTAACATGAACAGCTCATAATGACGAATGAGTGAAGGAAATAATAACGGGGTCCTAGACTTTTGTTAACATCATATTATTCTGTTTATAGAATAGGATCAGCCTACTTGATAAATCTGACCCTTTTTATTTTCTGAATGTAAACAAAGTCTTTTTAATAAATAGCAAAAATAAACATCTTAACAACAAAAAAATAACATCTTACCATGAATATTTTTATGTTTGTTGTCTGTATAATAAAGTTATTGGTAAATGATGTTTCTAGAGTATTAAGACCGTAGTGTGGTGATGATGTTTTAGCAGTAGGGTAACGATACAATGGAACTGTTTAACCTCACGGGATGTTTATGAACAAATCATCATTTCTGTCTTGTAACAATAAATAACGGCCGATAATGATAATGGAACTGTGGTATAATCAAAGTAATACACTTGACGTTTGTGTTATAACGGGACTCATTTACACTGGTGTACTGCGGTCACAGGCACGAGACCACAGGCCCCGCGTTATAGCGCCCCCTTTCGTGTATTGTTGCGTATTTAAAAAGCAAATTGAAAAAAAAACCAAAACAATTACAGCAGTGTACATGCAATAATTCTTATCTCTGTATCTTTTATAATATATTAGACATTTCTCAAGTATGAAAACAAAAGGAATGTTCTTTTCTGACTTCAAATCTGCAATTTGCATTCAAATTGAGTGAAAGTTATTTCTATAGCACTTTTTTACAACGGAGCGTTGTCACAAAGCAGCTTTGCAATCTTATATTATCTAAAAAGACCAATCCCAAATTGTTCAACCCTAGGGTGGCAGTGGAAAGGAAAAACTCCCTGAATATAGAAAGAAGAAACCTTTGGGAGGACCAAGACTGATAAAGGGACCCGACATCCTTGGGTGGCCCAGATTTGAAATGTAATGGTCAAGTTTGTATTAATAGTTAAATGAAATAAATAATAACAACTACATTAGACAATGGGAAAGATCTGAGAGTCATTCCGACGTGAATTAAATGTAAATCAGACTGTAAAGTACTTATAAAGACTATAGTACTGTAAATAACGCTGCCTTTATTTTAAAACTTAATTAGTTTCTGTATGTTTTTTGTTGTAGTTCTTCACATGGCTAGCCGAATGCTGAAAGTTTCTTCTCTTGCGACGGCGCTGTTTGCTTCGTCTGGATTTTATCTCTACTCTCAGAGAGTCGACCTCAATGACCTCAGCATCGTCAGATTCGGCCGAGCAGCTGCAACGGTACAATAAGCCGCACCCTGTTCAACCTTAAATTTGTTCTTAAGAATCGTCCCATAAATTATGGGCGGCTAGAAACAGACTGTGGTGGCTCAGTGGTTAAGGTACTGGCCCATGCGCCGGAAGGTCCAGGGTTCAAATCCCACCTCCGCCACAGCAGGATCCCTGAGCAAGGCCCTTAACCTACAATTGCTTGGATTGTAAGACTGTTTTAATCGTAAGTCGCTCTGGATAAGGACATCTGCTAAATAATGTAAATATAAATTAGAATGTAGAATCAAATTCTCCAATCAAATTTCAAAACATCTGTAATCTGTACCTGGAATGATTGCGTACGTGAACTGCTTGAAGTGTACGAGCAGAGCAAGTTGTGTGAAGTCCTGACGGAACCGAGATTTGAAAAGTGCTTTAGGTGAAAGAAAATGTTCGTTGTTTGTAGCGCCGTGGGTCCTTTCTGTGTGGGTTCTGTCGGGAGGTCCTCTCCATGTCTGTGCGGGTTTACTCCAGGTACTTCTGTTTCCTCCCACAGTCCAAAGGCATGCGTGTTAGGTTAATTGGTGTCTCTAAAGTGGCCGCTAGTGCGTGACTGTGTGCGTAGCAGTGTGTTTGTGCCCTACGATGGATTGGCACCCCGTCTAGGGTTCTTGCACTCCGAGTTGCCGGGTGGGCACAGACCGGCCTGCGACCCTGTGTGGATTAAGCAGAATATATTGGATCGACGGATGATGATGATGCTGATAATAATAATAATAACGAGACTGCATATTTAAATGCTAGACACTTTATCCTTTGTGGATATAGGAAATCACATTGAATTAAAAATTGTCTTCACTGCTCTCACATGCACTTATTTTGACAACTTTGCAATATTTTAATTATTTGCATTATTGCTATATATAATTGTATTTATTCAATTAAATTTTTACTGCTTTTAAAAACATTTTTACTGGTTTAAAATATAAAAAAAATGTTGTTAAATGTGACAACTTATGAACTGTTATTACAAAAAAAGAATGAAATAAAAGCTTTCCATCATCAATAACATCACCTGATAATTCCATTTACAATTTCATTGTATCAGAAATAAAAAATAGCTTGAACTGTAGATTTAATCCATATATTCAGAAAATACACTGCTCACAAAAAGTAAGGGATCTTTCATTAGGCGACATTACATTTTGGAGTATCGCCTAATTTTTGTGAGCAGTATTTGTCCAAAAGTAATGTAGTAACAGAAATTCAAAATAAAATGGTTTATCTTAACAATATCATGTTAAAATTGCAGTGTGTAGCAAACTAGGGACAAATTTTTTTTAATGGTCGATATTTAGAGAGAAGTTTGGGCACTATACAATATTAAAATACCCCAACCCTAGACTACCCCAGTCCATCGTAGGGCGCACACACTAAGGGCTACTTTAGAGACACCAATTAACCTAACGCACATGTCTTTGGACTATGGAAGGAAACCGGAGTACCCGGAGTAAACCCACACAGACACGGGTAGGACTCCACACAGAAAGGACCCAGGCCGCTCCACCCTGGGATTGAACCCGGGACCTTCTTGCTGTGAGGCAGCGGTGC
>JAUZST010008737.1:0-13395 GCA_034779995.1 Parotocinclus haroldoi
CACACACACACACACACACACACACACACACACACACACACACACACACACACACACACACACACACGCATCATATACATTTCATTATGGGATATTTCCTTTTGAAATATCTTCTATTGTCACTTCTAGCCTAAGAAGTGAAAATGCTCAGTATGCTGCTCTCTCTTTCACAATTACTTTATAAACTCAAACATAAACATGTGTAAGGATTTGAGAGTGTGTAAATTTAGCAAGTCCTTTTATAAGCAACATCGATTCCAATGTTTTGCATATTTTTGTGTAAGAATTGTGTTAGATGGATTTCATACACATGTATCCAATTTTTGGCACCAAGTCAGCTGAATGATTTACAGCTGTGTTTCCCAAACTAATCTTTTGGGATCGAGACTGACTGTATTTTTTTGGTCTGTTCCAAATCTGAAAATACCTTTACCAGGTGTTGAGTGTTTATTGGTGCTTAAACTTTTGAGAGCTGAGACACAGTAAAATGTGGACCAACACTACAGTGTTATTTGACTCAGGAAGCACTAATGAGCTCCGGTGTGTCAGCTTAGTCAGGTTAACTGTACCAGTCCCTTGTGAGGCTGCATTTGGCACATTTATTTTGCATTACATATGCCCCCTTAATTCTGAATCTCAAGTTATAAAAAACGTAACCTTGAATAAACGTGTAAAAATCTCTGTCTTATCAGATTCTGCAGTTGACGCTGCTGATGGCCAGTTATATCAACAGTGTGTCAGGTCATCCAGCGGGTGGGAACCAGACACAGTCTTGCATGCTTGGTTCCAGAGGAGACAAGAAACTGAGGGACATCGATAGCAGACACATCCCATCCATGACATACACAACCAAAGGCCCCACACTTTTATGAGGGCCCACAATTACTGAGTAAAACCTATTCAGACAGTACTGAGACAGCTATCGATTTCAAAGGGGGATTTAAAAAGCATAAGCGATAATGGTTTGTCACACTTGCAATAATGAAGGACAAGCAATACTTTTCTTTGTATAAGCTACAAATTTGTATTACTCCAACTTACTGTGAGTTTTGCTTGAAAAGGGACTCGCAAATCAATCCTTGTCAGCCTTCTCTCTTATAAATCACTCCTTTGTTCCATCCTACAGCTGAGAAAGACACTGTGGACCACGAAGTGAAGTAGACCAACATTTAATTTCAATATGCAAGGGTTTAAGGCTATTCACCAGGGTCAACGATCTGATCTTTCGTTTCACTACCAAGTTTACTCAGCTGTGTCTGTTTTGCTTTTGTTTGTGGTTGCCTGTGTGTGTGGTAATTTTTTTATTCATCTCAAATCTGTGCAAAACGGTTCCACACAATACTTCTAATTACACTACAGGTACAACTATATATCCACCACTTTAAATTACTGTTGGACATGTAGCTATATTAGTGAGAGTTTCTGTTTCCTGGAAAACATAATGCTTGACCTCTCCGAAAGGTTATGGCAATACGGAGAATAGTTAAAATGTAATGACTAAATAGCGGCTGGATAAATGTGGCTGGATAACCTAAGATCTAACATTTCAGGGTTATATTAGCTTAATTGTTTTTTATAAAAGTTTTTATATGCATGTTACATTTGAAGTCCTTAATCTACATTCTACAGACTACATTTTATACATCATAACATAAAATGACAAGTCTACCAAAGCCACCTGCCATCATGTCCTCATTACACCTAGAGTGTGACATTGTAGGCTTGAATTGCCAATAGTAATTCAGTTAAGTAAAAGTTTACATGTGCAGGAACAACAAACATTCAACTAACACACTCAATCTGTAGTTACTTAGTGAGGTTGATCCTCTGTGTTCAAGTATATATTAATCAACAATGTGTTAAATCTGAAATATTGAGTGACTTGAATGGATCAAACCACTGTTTCTGACATGCTTATATTTATTTTGTTTGCAGCGTGACAGTGAAAATGTCTTGCTTTTGTGCAACTTTATGTAGACGTCACATTTTCCATGCAATTATGTTAAAAATAAAGGTAGAATATGTGCTTATTTCAATATATATACACATTGTAATATGATCTACACTGACCTGAAATTTTATTAGCTGCACCTTGTTTATATATTTGAAATGGTTAGGACTCATACAAATGGCTTGCATTAAACTGGTATAGGTGTGTGCCTAGCAATGCAATTGGCTGTTGGCCACAAATATATAAAAGGAATAAATGATTGATTAAACAAGTTTACGGAAAGCATTAAATGACACTTTATTGGGTACACCTGTCTATATATTCATTGTCTATTTTATTAGTTTCAATTACCATCCGGATGCTCTTTGTAGTTCTGCAATTAGTGACTATAGTCATTGTTCCTCTATATGCTTCAAGTTCCCTTTACTCTGTTCCCTAACAGACAGGACCTCAACAGATCAGAATAGTGCTCACAGAAATAAGGGGATATTTCATTTCAAAATAGACAATGAGTGTAGAAACAAGGAGGTGTACCTAATAAAGTGGCCTGTGAGTGTATATATGAGCATTAAAATACAATTGAAAAAAGTATTTATATAAAGGGGGTGATGCTGTGGTTAGTGCTTTTGCCTCAGCTTCAGAGACCCATATTCAAGTCCCAGACCAGCTACTGCCTGTGTGGTTTACATATTTCAAAATATATTATCCAAGATTTATATTTCTCCTTTGTGACCAATAGCTGTTTGTGTTTCTAGACACATACCTATACTAATTTAATGCAAGCCACTTGCACAAGTCCTATTTTTTTTATGACTATACACGATAGATTGTTTCTTTTTTTTTTTTGTATTTTACAAATGGGTATGTCACTGAATAATTATATGTATCACCAAACGAAAGAAGAATCAATACAAGTGCTGGCCAACATGCTTCTGCGTGCAAGCATGTCAACGTGCTAATGGCATTTTCTTGCCAATAGCATGCTATAAATCTTCCATTTGAAAATTGAGGGAAAAGCTCATTAGGTATGAAGACAGAAATGTGCTTGTTACTATGCCTTTTTCTCTCTTTCATAGCGTGTCAAGGAAAATACTCTTAGTGCAGAACTAGTTTGGCTTATTGTGTGGTTTTGTAGAATCCATCTCTCTAAATTGTGGCTTTAGTCAGCTCTACCTGTAAATTCAATGTACTTTTTTATGAGCCGTGTAAATACAGGCTAGTTTTAAGAATGTTTAAAGGGAATTTTAGAACTGAGAAACAGACACACTGCTGATGGTTTTGCTATTAATAATTTTCATTATGTCTGGGTTCCTTAATTCCACTTGCTGTGTGTAATTAAGTTTGGTTCTGTACAGCCTAAAATGAAGCAGATCATGCAAATGACAGCACTTGGTTTCCCTGTCAAGCACACATTTACATCTTTAAACAGATTATCATGTATTTTGGTGGCATGTAGTCAACATATGCCTGCTTGTCTTTACAAAAGACTTAATCATATATGTACAGTTTGTGAACTCTTTAGAATTGTCTTTTACGTCCCCTTATATATACTGCTCACAAAAATAGGGGATATTTCATTATGGGATATTTTCCTTTGAAGTATCTTCTATTTTTGTCAGAAGTATAGTTGCAGTCTTGCAGTTGGTGAACCCAGTCTTTGCAAATTCATAGTTTGTGACTTGTATGTAACTAAAACACTGTCTATGTGAGAGGTTGTCAGACATTAGTTTTTTATGTTATGTATGGTCAGCCTAAGAGGTGAAAATCTCAGTATACTGCTCTCTTTTTAACCATTACTTTGTAAACTCAAACATAAACATGTGTAAGGATTTGAGTGAGTGTAAATGTTATTTTATAAGCAAGATCTATTAGACTGGTTTTGCAGATTTTAGTGTAAGACATTATAGTCACTATGTTTCAAAATGAAATATTTAAAAACTAACATTGTTCTAGGTTTTGAGGAAAACCATTCAGTGTAGTGTATCTGTACATGGCATTTTTTATGTTTTAAAAACCCACTTCTTCAGAAATAAGTGAACTAAACGTCTAGGATGTTGATGGGTTTATTGAGATGGGATGTTCGCAGGATATTGACGTTGTCAAACATTCAACTTAAAAAAAACCCTAGAACAACTGGTGTGCTTATGGGTCATTAGCTCATTGTACGACGTGTTTCATTTAATTTAACTTCGCTATCAGTAACAATGCCCAGGAGGTGCATAAACAATTATAGATGGGCAGGGTGCACACATCAAAATAGCTACACACACACACACACAGAGTCTCGTTCCATTCATCAATGCCGTCGGATTCTTTTGACAATCAGTACCAGCTACAAACAGCATGAACAAAAGAGAGACATCAAGAAAGAGGAAAAATAACACCCCTGTAAACAGGGCGAGTTTCAGGGTGCCCCCGCTGAGGGGGTTTATACTAATTTATACTTTTATGACTCGTTTATTATTAATATTTCAGATATTATTTAAATATTACATTGAGTGTACACATTGTTTAAAATCCCTGCAGTGCCGGATCCATTCAACCAGCAACACGTACACTAACACCACCATCAGGTCAGTGTCACTACGGTGCTGAGAATGATCAAATTCGATCGAATTTCTAATTCTATATGAAAGCTGAAACTTATCAAATGGACAGGTGTAGAAACACGAAAGCGTACTTAATAAAGTGGCGGATGAGTGTATATTAAACATTTAAGTATTTTAGACTGTATGAACGAAACCCAAGGGACTGCTCATCTGATCTCATGTTTGTCCTCAGAGGTAAGACGTTACAAAAGTTCCACGTTTCCAAAATAAAATGATGAGAGAAGCATTTTTATTTTAGTGCTGTCTTACTCAGTTCAAGTGGATCTGGATAACATAATCAAAAAAGTGAAAAAGTAAAAATAATAGTTTGCACTGCTTCAGCTGCAAAGCGTTTTCTCAGAGAGATTATGGCTTGAATCGAGAGCGTGCTTGGGGATTGGAAAATGAAAGCCACCTGCTTCAAGCCCATGAGGATAGCCAGGGAGACAGTAAACAACCGTCAGCAAGGAAAGAACTGGATGTCTGTCTTGAAAAGGAGCTAACAATACGCAAGAGGTAGCACTTTAAGGCTGGAAACTAGCAGCGTGATTTTTTTTTTCTGGCTATAATTCAGTCTTTAGTTGAAGGAAACATGTATTTAAGGGGTCCACAGACAATATGAGTTTTCTCAAAGAGGTGTCCAAATGTGATCCAGTAACAAAGCAGCATGTTGTTAGGATGGAAGGTGGAGCTGGTGGGCACACACATTACCTGGGCAAAAGAATTCAACGGACTGATCGACTCATTCAGTGCAAGTACTGGAAATAGTAGTGGAAGAGATCAAATATCAACGTATTTCTATATTATTGCACCCCTGCATCTGAGTCATAAAGAACAACTTTCATTGTTAGGATTGAACACATGCCTGGTTTTTCTTTTCTTTTTTTTAACCACATTGGTCAGGGCTGGTACTGATCAGAGCTAAAGCATTTTTTCTTGGTGGTAGCTTGATCCTGCTGTAACCAAATGACTTGCATCATTAGTGGTGGGCAACATGCAGAGACTTTGCATATCATCCCCACCATTTGCAACTTTAACAACAAACATCATTCCTATACAGCAACTGGATACCACATGACTTCAGTTTGTTTTACCCAAAACAAGGTACTTCAGTTTATTATCACAGATACAACTGTGAGGAGAGAACCCTAATAGATACCGTCACTAGCCTGTAGCAACTCTTGTTTTTATATTGTCAACTAAGACACAACTAAGCAAGAGCAAAGTAATTAGACACATAGAGTTTCCTTTGAAGAAGAATTCACTATAGGAATTTCTGGGAGGTTGACTTTGATGTATGATGTACAGTACACTGCAAATGTCTTAGACCACTGTTAGATTTAATATACTACCATTGCTATAACAGTGTCATATATATCTATTTCTGTATGTTTATTAGAATACTATTGGGAAATAAGGTAAATTTGTCCGCAGTATTAAAAACCTGGGGGAAAAAAAACCTTTTAGCAGCTTCAGTGGCAAATTGAACAATAGCAGCATCTGGGAGCTTTATTAAGATACCAAGTTGTCCCATCTACAGTCCGAAAACACTTAATCAGGAATGGTCTTTTTTTAAATAACGGTATCAGCTAAGAAACCAATTTTTAGGAAAGGAAACAAGGAAAATAATCATATATATACACACACACACACATTATACCATTGCTATCGTTTGAACAGGTCTGTACAGTACTGTAGATGGGGAGTAACTGCAAACATATTCCTGTGAAAACCTTGCTGTGAATGGTTGAGCAATAGCCTGCTGAAAAAAGTCAGTTGGAAGTCCTGCAATGAAAGGGAATGCATATGGCCGCAGGTTGCCCAACACATATTACTGAGTTGTCAGTGCCCCTTGTATCACTACTAGGACTGTTGTTTGCTATGTCTCCCCAGATCATCACATCAGCAGTTGGGGCGGGACTGAAGCACTCACCACAAATCCTCCACACTGACACCCGGCTGTCATCTGATCTCAAACAGAGCCTTGATTTATTGCCAAAAAAATTGAATTGCAGTCCATAGCAGTTTCTCATTCAATAAACGTACTTGAAATTCAATAAGTAAAATGGGCAACACAAACACAAACAAATTCTGAAACAAATTGAGAGCACAAAACAAGTCTAGTGTTAATCCTTATGTAACTCTATACCCATTGAAATATTAGAAAGGAGCCTGCGAACAAGGGCATGCCCCCACCTGCCATTTAAGAAGCATTGATCACATTTCTACCAAAAAGGACAACAACAACAAAACAATCATAAGGCAAAGGGTGGGAAAGATCCCTAATGTGAATGACCCAAAGCAAGACAAAAGCATGAAAGCTATGGAGAGGGTAATGGCATCTGTGGTTATGATAATTAAATCTGCAAAGACTATTTGAAGGGAAAACAGGACAAGACCTAACAAGACCTGAATTATCTACTTGCAGGAAAAAAATATGGTTTTGTTTTGTCAAAGATGTTCTAATTTTGGAACAATTTCCGACACATACAAGGAGAAAAAAACGTAAGAAACAGACTATAGTAAGACACACATGCACACACAAAACATGACATTTTTAATTGCATTTTTTAAAATAAATTTGTTAGTTTTTATTGCATGAAACGTAACGTTGTAGTTACTACGGCATACCATAGACATTAGTTGGTGTCAATTTGATGTTAAAAATATTTCAGCTGAAATGAATGTGTTATTTTTTTGTGATACTGGCCCATTTGACCTGAAACTGCCGATTCTCACATACTTACTGCTGATTATTTGTTTTAACATAGAAATATTTACAATATCTACTGGTCTTGTAAATATTTTACAAATGGATGTAGTCAGATGGAATAAAATAAAAATACACAAATGTATACAGTATTATGTACAAATTAAGTTAATTGTATTTACATAGAGCATGGTTTTAATCATTTTATAGTTAAAGAGAATGGGGTGCTTCAGGGTATGGGAGAAGAAGTTGTTATTGAGCGAGCAGGTGAAGACAGGACAGGGTGAGCATGGGCAGAAGAATCAGCTCTGAGGGAGATTCCTCTTCTCTGGAGCAGTCATCACTTCACAGGCCACCATTGTGCATCCTCACTGCGCTACCATTCTTCAAATAAAAAGTCCTAATCCCACTGCTCACCCTGCACTCTGCACCACTTCCGGCTCTTGTACAGCTGATAATACACTGTCATGTTCCCTGTGGTATGAGATACCTGGCAGTAGAACCTGGATTCTTAACTGCTCAAATGTCTTGAAAATGTTTTGAGAATGGAACACATTTTCTGCCTCAGTTTTATTAAAATCTTTTGTCAGATGTTAAGCTTTCCATTTGTTTTTAACTTTTAAACAAAGACTTAATATTTACAATGTTAATTCTTCTTCTTTAAGACTCATGCTGGATATCAGCTTCTGGGCAAAATCTTGAATCATGGCAACCCATTCTTGTATAACTTGTGCTTGGAGTTAAAGAGTTTCATTTTTTTTCAGATTGCTGGTCATGGAGGCAAAATGTCAAGGATTGTTGTCAGAAGTTGCTCTTGCAGGATGTTTTGATACGATTCCTTATTCATGGCTGTGTTCTTAGGCATAATTTTGAGCAATCTCACTCTCCTAGATTAGAAGCAACCCCACATATAAACGGTCACAGGATGCTTCACTGTTAGCATGACACAGGACTCATGTTAGCGCTCCCCTTTTCTTCTCCAGACAGTCATTTTTCCAATGTCCCAAACAGTCTGATGGGGGCTTCTTCAGATAAAATAACTTCACCCCAGACTTCTGCAGTCCAATCCCTATATACAATGCCTTCATCACTGCAATTGAATGACTTGCCTGGACGTTCTCGATGATTTGATACGTGGCTGATCGGGTGCTGTCTTACAAGCAGTAACATCCTTGCCTTTGAACCCCTTTTGATGCCATGTAATGATGATTGCATGTGTTTACTTGGAGTCAACCATGGACAACAGAAGAAAACTGAAATGCACCACAACCCTTTTAAAGCAACCAGTCTGCTCTTGCAATCAGGATCAAAGACAGATATCAGCTGTCTTGTCCTCATTAACCTTTTCGCCTGAGCTAACGAGATCATCACTGAAATTATTTTAGCAGGGCATTTTGTAGGACTGAAATTTAACTTTTGTGATGAAGTCATTTTCATGCAAAGAAATACCTTTGGAATTAATTGAAACTTATCTGATTGCTCTTCACAATCTAGAGTTAATACAAATTGCCGTCATAAAAAATGATGCAGCAACTTTGTGAAAACCAAAATTTGTGCCAGTCTCACAACTATTGCTAACAACACCATTTTGTGATGTACAACCCCCCCCCCCCCCCAAGTCCAATGAAGTTGGAAAGTTGGGTGTAAAACTTAAATAAAAAAGGACATGATCATTTGCAAATCCCTTTCAACCCATTTTCAATTTAATACACTACAAAGACACAATATCACAATATTTACTGTTCAAAATGATAAAGTTTATTGTTTTTTTTGCAAATATTTGCTCATTTGGAATTTGATGCAACATGTTACAAAAGAGTTACAAAACATGTTTATTTAGAATTTAGAGGGGCATAGCTCTGTATAAAAAGTATGTTTGACTGAATAGATTAAGTGATTTAATACTAAAGTGGGCATTACTCTGCCACAGATGTGGTATGTATATATGTGTGTGTGTATATATATATATATATATATATATATATATATATACACAAAAATACATACTTATGAGCTATCATTAGCATTGCTTTCTATTTACAGATGGCTGTTACTCTACGAAGGGAAAAAAAAAACGAAAACTAAAAGAAAACGTAATCGAGTAAACTGCTTCAGTGTTTAGACAGATGCTGTGGCATTATGGGAAATGTAGTGCCTGCAGTGAATTTGCGTGGTGTGTCCTCTAGTTCTGCTCAACAAAAAAACGACTTTAACTACCGTGATTTTAGTTTGAAATAGCAACATTATACTGGGACACCTCCTTAATAGTAAAGAGGATGTGTTTGACTGATGGAAGGTCGTTGTGCTGTACGGGGTGGATCATCGTTCCTGAACACGCTATACCCGTGAAGTCACGACTAAATCAACCTTCAACTCTAGCTTGGCCGCAGTCGTGGTGACCGAGTTGGATTGAATAAGGTTTTATTTAGTGAAAGAGAAAATGACCAAATAGACCCACACCTGTCCCAATAAGCTTGACTTGCTGAGTTGGCTCACGTCGTGGAATTGTCCAATCATCCCCCAGATCGTATGCTTGTTTTGCAACAAAACAAACGGCCTACGGCTCACTTGAAGTTTCAAGACAGACAATATCCATAAGAACGCGAAAAAGTACACACTCCTTACCCTAAGGGTGTCAGGGCTAGTCCTCTATTCGAGCAGCGAAACTGATTCACACAAGAATCAACTCGGAGTCTAACAGTCTTTCAGCAGCTCCAGACCAAGCGACTCCGAGTTCTTTGAGCAGCCAAGCGTACAGTCAGGTAAAAGTTCTCAGAACTAATACAAATACCTAAACAGAAGCGTTCCGCTAAACACCCTGCCGGTTAATATTATACTCTTCGGTATTTAGGTGAAAGTCCCTTTGGTAAGCCACTGATAAAATATTATCCGATAACAGTAACGTTTCACACAGCGTTCGTCTCTCTTAAACAGGACCAGAAATGTCTTCCGACAAAAAGAGCCTTTTGCGCGAAGCGTCTCATCAGATCATCGCAGGAGGGTCTGCAGGTAGGTCCTACAAACAACCGCTTGTTTAGCTACAGTACAACAGCTAGCGTTAGCATGGCTGCAGTCCAGACCAGCTTCGCTGCCATACTTTCTCCTAACGGTCGCTCCATGCTCTGTTCTCGCGCTTACGGGCAATGCATTCGTGCCAGTAAATCAATTCACGCTGCGTCAACAATATCATTGGCGCATGACCCGGTGGGAGCCGCTGACCGGATGGTAAGAGGTGCATTAAGAGAACACAGATCACTGCAATTAGTTCCGCATGAAACTTTCGCTGTTAACGTAACATACTGTTCAGTACGCACACTAACCGCTGCTGAACATCTGTCTTACACCGTTCTAGGAATAAACGTGTTCTTTTAATCCCTTATTCTAAAGTTGTCAGTGTTTGGAGTGTAAACAGGTCTGTATTTTGCTACGTTGCCTACGTAAAACCTTGTGTGTGTTTGGGTAATTTGTAACGAAACACTTTTCATAATAACACTCCCAACATTTGCACGTCCCAGAGGCTAGCGTTTGTAACCTCAACTATAGTTTTAGTTTGCTTACACTATGCATTTGTTTATACCAGCAGTCAGATAAAACAAAAAACAACTTCTGTATACAAGGTTGCAGTGTTTTAACATCTGCTTTTACTTTCTGTGAAACATTACATTGACCAAATGGCCGCTACAAGCTTGTTTGTTTGTGTCATCCACTACGTGTCATGTACTACATGAAAACTCCTGATAAGTGGAGTTGGAGGTCGGGTGTTCAAACAAGAGGTTGGTATGCAGTTGCTGAGAGGCTACCACGAATGCTGCTGCACCACCGTGCCGCTGTCGCCCTAGTTTAGATACTTTGCATGTAGTGTTAAAAAAATACAATACAATAATTCACTACAATAAATCTTTGTAAGTATTACAATACTTATCATTGCTTCTTTTATGCAATTTGAAACACTTATGGATAACAAATGAAGGCAATGGAACCAAGTTGTTTTCTCCCTGCCATTCTCTTTTCTATCAGTAGATGTTGCAAGGGTTCGCTCCGTCATTTCAGATGGGAATTAGACGTATACGAGACAGATTTTTATTTTCCATCGTTTTTTAAAGACCCAAGACGTGAAACCAGTTTGTTTTTTTTACCCAGTTAAAAATGAAAGTGTTGTTGGCATAAATTATGTATTTGTGTCACAGAGATGAAAAGAGTTAATACTTCTAAAACGTGTTAATCCCAACAAAACACTGTCTTTCAGAATTTTACTCTGAATTTTAGAATCCAAAACCCTTGTTGGCCCAACTTGGGGCGAGGTTGGGGTTTTGTGCATAATTGTTCCAGTGAACCTGTAGGGCCAAGTGATATAATGGTCGACCAAATGGTGACTTTCACATTGCAATGGACCAATGTGAGTTTTAACACGTATCAGTTCCCATGTGTTGGATGCATTCAGACCATCTTGTACAGAACCCCCATGATACTTTTGGTAGTACAACCTCACTAAACAATATACTACATACAGATACAATATTATGTAATATCAATAAATCACCAAAAGTGTTGCTGATACAGCACCATGTTTTAAGTAAGCCTGTAATATAAATTTGTCTTTGTCTGTATTTTTTTGTGCTAATTCCTTCCAGCCACTGCTATTAGAACTGTTGCCTTAATTGAGAAATATGTGCAAACAGCTTTTTATGGCCATACTATTAATGTATGTGTTGTGCATTTACACTGTTAGGTAGATGACATGCAGACGAATTCCTGAGCTGTTTTTAAGTGGGCCTTAAAGCACTGATATCTATCTAACTGGTCCCTGATATTGAGATTGATGGGATTCTAATCATTTTTTATTACATTTCTAATTATGTTTTATTATGTAAAACCTATTCCCCACATCCACAATCTCGCTGTTATCTTTGATCCCACTCTCTCCCATGACATGTATATCACTTCTGTAGTCAAGACAGCATTGCTTCACCTTTGTAACACTGCTTGTCTACTGCTATCCCTAAACATAGAAACATTTGTACATGCATTAGTGACATTCCGGCGTAAACGGTCTCATCTTTGGCCTTCCTGTCAAGGAACAGTATGTGCAAAATGCTGCTGCTCGGATGCTAACCTACTGTATCATAATTAGGCTGGCAACACCACCCCATCCTTTAGAGACTTGTCTGATTACCCATTACCCTCATGTCCTGGTCATGCCTTCTTAGCCAAATGACCTATCCTGTACTTTAAGGTCCCAAAGTTTGGGGCTGCTTCATGTTCTGAGGTTTAAACTGAACTTGATTGGTGGCCGATTAGTTAATGCGGTGGCTTCCAAATTTTTTGGATTAGCACAGGATTACTGGATTACTGACATGTGCCAAGTTGAAGAACTACCTTCTGCATTGTACTGATTTCTCCCAGCACATGCTGCTACCTTTTACATTTAGCATGGTCTCACCTATCCATGCTTCTTGTGTTATGTATTATGACACTACTACGTCACCTCCCAACCTAACCCAATACAACTACAACCGTCAGAAAAACGTTAAGACAGTATGCACAGAGCTAGAACGAGTGCTAAGCTATTCTGCTCAAGCACAATTACTGTCAATCTGATTACCGGCTTAAAAAGCTACTCCATTAAAATAAAATAAAAAAGTAGCTCATATAAAATATACTCAGGATAAAAGCTGCTTAGTTACTTTTTTATCAGTACAATCCTTCTCACAAGAAACCGGGGATATTTAAAAACATCTGTGAGAAGTGTTTGCGCTTTGAAGTAAAACACCTTTACAAGTTAAAGTGCAATAACAAAATGAAACGTCAACAAACAACAAAAAAACACGAAATTAGCGATGTATGAGGCGTAATTCCTCGTGCAGGCTATCCTGTAAAATCCCATTTTTAAAGCTGTTGCATAACTTTGTTGACTTTAATGTGGTCCCTACAACAATTGTACCTTTCTTTTGGAAGTTAAGGTGATGTCGAAGTGTAGCATTAATTGTCTGTGCGCGCGCACACACACACACACACACAGTCTAATTGGGTTAATGGGAGCAGCCGCTTATTCGGACCAAATCTTAAAGTTCCGAAACAAATCCTATTATATACGTGTAATTTTATTCGCTTATTTGGACCAAAATTCCGTTTAATCGGACCAAAGA
>JAUZST010008738.1:0-66691 GCA_034779995.1 Parotocinclus haroldoi
TGATCTGAATTGGGAGCTGTGTTTATAGGGATTGATCTGAATTGGGAGCTGTGTTTATAGGGATTGATCTGAATTGGGAGCTGTGTTTATAGGGATTGATCTGAATTGGAGGCTGTGCATAGGGATTGATCTGAATTGGGAGCTGTGTTTATAGGGATTGATCTGAATTGGGAACTGTGTTTATAGGGATTGATCTGAATTGGAGGCTGTGCATAGGGATTGATCTTAATTGGGAGCTGGGTATTTGGATCAAGATACCCATGGCAGAATTAAGTTTTCCAGCTCTGGATCTGGATTCGGATCAAGATCAGAGAGACATTTTCTCAAGCTGTAATTAGACAGCAAATGTGATCAGGTAAGATGTACACAAGCTATTATGAGGGGTCAGGAAACACTTCCTCCTTGTGTACAAGGTGTGTAGTTGATCAGATCTAACGAGCTACTAGACAAAGAAAATTCAGTTAAAACAAACTAAATTTTATATCGACAAGAATTATTTTGAACTATACAGACAGTCATCCTAAAATAACACGTTGAATGCAGGAAAGGTTGATCTTATTTACTTATTAATATATTAATATTTACTGTTAAAATTTACTGTTCAATAAGAAAGTGCATTTAAGTAATCACAAAACACCCGAGAGGCTCAGTGGATGCACACATTGTTATTGTTATTATTGTTTGTCAGGAAAGGAGTCTAATTAGTTCAGCTGTGCATTGAATGATTTTCATTATGTTACAGGTTTTAAACTCAAAACAGAATTCTAATGCAAAGGAGGTTCGGCCAGCAGCAAATAAAAAGTCACCCCAGGATAACTTTGATAAAGTTCTAAGTAAACCCTCGCAAAGTTCAACTAAAGACTTAAATAATGCATCAGACAGTGTGACGCAGACGTCACATAAAGCAGCAGAGGAATGTAACAGAAACTGCTCCAAGAGGCACAAAACTGAGAAGAACAAAACGAAAGAGGGCAAGAGAGGACAAGACAAGCAGGGAGACAAAAGGAAGAAAGCTGAAGAGACATCTACAGAGAAGAAGAAACCTACAGAGTGAGTATCTGATTGAGATTGTTACTTTCCAGAAGTAAAGCTCTTGTTGTGTTTTGATTAGTATAGTATAGTGTATTAATGATTCGCGGTTTTATGTTCTTCGTTTAGCTTGGTGTTATTCTTATATAAGAGCATAACAATAACATAAAGCTTAACTAAATGTTTTCATCATAATCTCATATTTCCATCAAGTAACAATGTGCAGTATATGTTGCCGGTCACTTTATTAGGTACACCTCCTTGTCTCTACACTCACTGTCCATTTTTTTTCAGTTTAACTTATGTGGAAGCATTTTGTAGTTCTACTATTACAGGGACTGGTACTAGTCAGGTACTATTTGGGTGGGGGATCATTCTCAGCACTGCAGTGACACTGTTGTAGTGGGGGCGTGTTAGTGGGTGTTGTGCTGGTATGAGTGAATCAGACATAAAAGTGCTGCTGGAGTGTTTAAACAACCTCAGTATCACTGCTGGACTGACAGGAGTCCATCAACCAAAATGTCTTGGCATCACCATCCTGTGAAGACTGATGAAGTATTAGACGATGACTGAGATGACTTACAAACTATGCAGCAACAGGTACTGTCTCTTAATTTACATCAAAAAAACAACATCACCACGCCAGTGTCACTACAGCGCTGTTAGAATGATCCTCCATTAAAATAATAATAGACTGTTAGGCAGTGGAGTAAAGGTGAATAACAGTATTAATAACAGTTAGTAACAATAACAGCAAGTGCTTCTGTATGGTAAGTGTACCTAATAAAGTGATTGGTGAGCATATAGTTACTGGAACCACATGGGTATCAAGAACAAGTTTAAAAGCTAAGCAAGGAGATAAAAGTCAAAGTAAATGCAATACACATTGTTTTACTTTGGGGTTGTACCAAATGCTAAATATAATATGGATTTCACCTCATAATTACTTGATAAACTAGAAGTGGAGGGTGTAGGTAGAGGTAATTCAGTTACTTTTCTCTTTCTTCATACATAATAGCAGGTTAGTAGTACAAATGGGGAGTTAGGGTATTATAATACCCATCTCTTGTAGGCAGATTTCAGATTGACGGTATGATCAAGAGAAACGTACAGCTATGGTTCACTTGTTCACTATTTAAACACTGACTTAGACGTTCACCTGCTTCATCCCCTTGTAGACGTGGAAATATTGAGTATATATGGAATATTTTATGTTTGTTATTTATCTCCCCTACGTGCAAGGTATATACACTGATATAAACAATATATAGAGTATCTCCCCTACGTGCAAGGTATATACACTGATATAAACAATATATAGAGTATACTACTCACAAATATGAGGGTTTAGTTAATTTTGAAATATCCCATAATTTTTGTGAGCGGTTGATGTAAGCCAAAAGTGACACCTGGGTTTATAATGTATAAAATGTGACGTCATAACGCCCCCCCGTGTTTTCCTGTTCAGGGCAGATATCTGGTTTGATGATGTCGACCCTGAAGACATTGAGGCTGCCGTGGGTTCAGAGGCTGCTGACATTGTGAGGAAGAGGAGCAGCACAATGAAGAAGGAAGGCGAAAGTGCAGAGAAGAATACAGAACGGCTGCTTGTTAAAGATAATGATTGTAATGGGTAAGGAAATCACACTTCCTGCTTTTTCAGTTTCCTACAGTGAGCATGTTATCATCAGGAATGGCTGAAATAAGATGATTAATAGTGACCGTACCAGCTTGTTTTTTGTTGCTTTTTTTTGTTACTTTTTTGTTGTTCAGTGTTTAGCAGCCACTAAAGCTGTCTGTTCAGCTTGATAGTTGAAATAATGATATGGTAAAAAATACTGATTAACGATGAGATATTATTGATAGTTAAATTTTGGATGAAGGCTATTGTTGCTATTGGGTGATTCTTCAGTTGGGGGAATTCCAGGTTATTAATTCATGTTAGAAACACTTAGAATAGTTACAATAGTAGCTTGGGTATTGAAATATAATCGATTGCATCAGCAAAATATCACCAATTATGATGTATTTATTTAGAGAATTACTAGAGCGTATAGGAAGTACAGTAAAGTGTTACGGTAATCAAACCTCGAGGTTATAAATGCACGAACCAGTTTCTCAGCATCTTGAAAAGAAAGGATATTTCTTAGTTGAGCGATATTACATAACTGGAAGAAAGCAGTTTTTGTGACGTTGTTCATGTGCACTCCAAGGGCGAGACCTGAATCAAACATAAGGTTTTTTACAGTTGGACTGGGCGTTACCGAAGCGCCAGCCAAATTTGGGATAGATGTAGCCAACGTGTCTTTCACAGTTTTGGCTCCAACTACTAACACCTCAGTTAAAAAGAAGAATTAAAAGGAATTTAATTTACATCCAATTTTTTAGTCCTAAACACAGTTCTGTTTTACGGATTGTAAGGCCATCATTTTGATCTGCTGATATGCACAGCTGTTTATCATCTGCACAGTGAAAACTAATACCATGTTTACGAATACAAATTGAGCCTAAAGGTAGCATGTGCAATAAGGAATAATAGACAATCCCTAAGTAACACTGTTCTTCACTTTTGAGAGCATTTTTTTAGTACCGGTTGTTCAGAAAGGATTTAAACCGAGAAAGAAACACGTCTATTATCTGATTATATTAATAAATCTAATTAAGTACCCTAAATAAATTAATGCTGTTTCAGAATATAGACAGTTTTTTTTTGTTTTTTTGACAGTTGATAGACGTTTTTTTTGTTGAGAAAAGGTAGATTTGATGTCAGTCTGTAATTAGACCGCAAGGGTCAGGTTTGAACTTTCTAATCAGTGGTTTAAATATCGCACATTTAAAGGATTTTGGAACACCACCAAAGGTAAGAGATGAATTTTAAATAATAAGTAGTGATTCTATAATACTAGGTATAAATTCCTTTAATGAATATGTAGGATTTGTATCTAATAAGCATGTTGCTGATCAATGAGAACAGTTCAGTATTAGTAAAAGTAAACAATCTGGAGGTCTGCTGAATAGATTGGTAATGTGATAAGCATAGAGTTTGATTGATAATGTTTCCTGTATTATTGTTAAAGAAAGAACTACAGATTCACTTTTTGTAATGTTTTTACAGACTGTATTATAGGATTCTTATTTTGCTCTATGATTGAGGACTGTTTATATTCTGTAATGCTATCTATACAAGCAATCCTAAATACTTCAAATTTACTATGTAGCCACTTCTGTTCTAAACTCCGAGCTGTTTGATTTAAGGTATGTGTGTGGTCATTATATCAAGGCACTAGCCTTTTTCCCTAATACATTTTACCCCTAGCAGGAGCAACTATATCCAGGGCTGGGCAAAATACGGATTCTAATAATTTGCTATTTAGCGATAGATCTGGAAGGTGATTAATAAACGTAGCTGGATTATCAGAAGTAATAGTGTGCTTGGTCTGATAACAAGGATGTAGGTGAATTGTATTTGTTATATAGGTAGCTCAAAGACTAAGAAATAGTGATCAGAATTCAAAGTCCACTGGTAACAGAAAGGAAAAGAATTAAGTGGTTAGAAAAACTGCAAAATAAAAAACAGGTAGATCCGGAAGAATAATAGCTAAGAATAGCCAAGTAGCTAAGTGGTACAAATTACTAAAAGCTATAAACATGAGTGCACGCTGAATGATCCTGAGTTTGAAGTGAATTACAGTCTAATTTAATTCAGATCATAACTTAACCTCGCTCTTCATGCAAATGCTGGCTATGATTTAATTATTTTCTTCTTTTTATAATTGTGTGATTAAAAAAAAATCTGTAATCATTCTTGTCTTGGTCACGGCCACTCACACTCTTGGCCTTGACTCAAACTCTGTGCCATGGTCTTGACTACAACACTATTTTATTAGGTGATAAAAGAAACCTCAACTGAAGAATCACCCTGGGCCTAGATAGTTGTACAGCTGTAGTTGTACAGTTGTACAAAACAATGGCAATGGTTTGTTCTAAAAAGGCATCTCATTGACTTCTTGGCAGACTGACGCGTGCTGTTGCTATGGACTGTGAGATGGTGGGGGTAGGACCTGGCGGTGAGGAGAGTATGTTGGCTCGTGTCTCAATTGTCAACTACTTTGGCAAGTGTGTGTACGACAAATATGTGAAACCAACGGAGAAAGTCACAGACTACAGGACGGCTGTGAGTGGCATTCGACCTGCAGACATAAAGCATGGTGAGAGGGAATGTTTACTATTGCACTCATTTAAGCATCTTTTTTTCTGGTTGTCTGCAATGACCTTCTCTCAAGTATGCTCTACAAAGAGCATTTCCCTTTACTGGTCCAACCAAAAACATCCTTATTTTTATTTCAAACTTTACAACTGGCACACCAAGATGTATCTGTCCTAAGGTGGCTCGTGCTTCCATTTGATACTCGTGATTCCATCTCGTGCTTCACACCGCTCCCCATGACGCCCAGTATTGTTCGTGGTGATCATGGGCTTGTTTGGGCTTCTCAGTCATTGAGAACCGATCAGTTAAACTATAGACTGTCCTGGTGTTGACACACCAGCCTCACAGGTGTTTCGAGCTTCTATACTAAGCTGATTTATGATTAGTAGCCCAATATTAGTACACAGATTGCAACAGCAATTTATGCAGATAAGACCTGTGAAATAATCTTTGAATATGTGTATTTACATATTTTATTTCAGTGGGAATACGTGTCCGACATTTAACACTGGATATTACAATGGCGTTATAGGGCCACTGCAAAAAGAAATTTGATTGGGTTTCCAGAACAGAGTCGCCGTAGCCTTTCCAGAACAGAGAACTTTTTTCTCAAAATACTGCCAGTTTATCCTCAAAATACGACCAGTTTATTCTGGAAAGGCTTCATAGTTGAAAAGGCAATGTTCACAAAGCTGAGATCATCTCCAACTGGTTTCTTGAAGATGACAGTGAGTACTCATGGCTTCCAGTTCAATAGAGTACCTTTGGAATGTGGAGGAATGGGAGATTCACACAATGGATTTTCAGCCGACAAATCTGCAGCAACTGCCTGATGCTATCATGGACTAAAATCTCTGAGAAATATTTCTTTCACCTTGTTGAATCTCTGCCAAGATTTAAGGCAATTCTAAAAGCAGTGTAGTGGTGGTAGTAGTATGAGTAGTAGTGGTAGTAATAGTAGTAGTAGTATGAGTAGTAGTGGTAGTAATGGTAGTGGTAGTGGTAGTAGTGGTGGTGGTAGTAGTATGAGTAGTAATGGTAGTAATAGTAGTAGTAGTGGTGGTAGTAGTATGAGTAGTAGTGGTAGTAATGGTAGTGGTAGTAGTGGTGGTGGTAGTATGAGTAGTAGTGGTAGTAATGGTAGTGGTAGTAGTGGTGGTGGTAGTAGTATGAGTAGTAGTGGTAGTGGTGGTGGTGGTAGTAGTATGAGTAGTAGTGGTAGTAGTAGTGGTGGTGGTAGTATGAGTAGTAGGGGTAGTGGTGGTGGTAGTAGTATGAGTAGTATGAGTAGTAGTGGTAGTAGTGGTGGTAGTAGTAGTATGAGTAGTAGTAGTAGTGGTGGTGGTGGTGGTAGTAGTGGTGGTGGTGGTGGTAGTAGTAGTGGTGGTAGTAGTAGTGGTGGTGGTAGTAATATGAGTAGTAGTGGTAGTAATAGTAGTAGTGGTGGTAGTATGAGTAGTAGTGGTGGTGGTGGTAGTAGTATGAGTAGTGGTGGTGGTAGTACTGGAAGTGGTAGTACTATGAGTAGTAGTGGTAGTAATAGTAGTAGTGGTAGTAGTGGTGGTAGTGGTAGTAGTAGTGGTGGTGGTGGTAGTGGTAGTGGTGGTGGTAGTAGTAGTGGTGGTAGTAGTGGTGGTGGTAGTAGGATAAGTAGTGGTGGTGGTAGTACTGGTAGTGGTAGTAATAGTAGTAGTGGTGGTAGTAGTAGTAGTAGTGGTGGTGGTGGTAGTGGTAGTAGTGGTGGTAGTAGTAGTGGTGGTGGTAGTACTGGTAGTGGTAGTAGTAGTAGTGGTGGTAGTAGTGGTGGTGGTAGTGGTGGTAGTAGTAGTGGTAGTAGTAGTGGTAGTGGTGGTAGTGGTAGTAGTAGTGGTGGTAGTGGTAGTAGTAGTGGTGGTAGTGGTAGTAGTAGTGGTGGTAGTGGTAGTAGTGGTGGTAGTAGTGGTAGTAGTAGTGGTAGTAGTGGTGGTGGTGGTAGTAGTGGTAGTAGTGGTAGTAGTGGTGGTGGTGGTAGTAGTAGTAGTGGTAGTAGTAGTGGTAGTAGTGGTAGTAGTGGTGGTGGTGGTAGTAGTAGTAGTGGTAGTAGTGGTAGTAGTGGTAGTAGTAGTGGTAGTAGTGGTAGTGGTGGTAGTAGTAGTAGTGGTGGTGGTAGTGGTGGTGGTAGTAGTAGTAGTGGTAGTGGTGGTAGTAGTAGTGGTAGTAGTGGTGGTGGTGGTGGTAGTAGTAGTGGTAGTAGTGGTAGTGGTGGTAGTAGTAGTGGTGGTGGTAGTAGTAGTAGTGGTAGTGGTGGTAGTAGTGGTAGTAGTAGTAGTGGTGGTAGTAGTGGTGGTAGTAGTAGTGGTAGTGGTGGTAGTAGTAGTGGTAGTAGTAGTAGTAGTAGTGGTGGTAGTGGTAGTGGTAGTAGTAGTAGTAGTGGTGGTAGTGGTAGTAGTGGTGGTGGTGGTGGTAGTAGTAGTAGTGGTGGTAGTAGTAGTAGTAAGTAGTAGTAGTGGTGGTAGTAGTGGTAGTAGTAGTAGTGGTGGTGGTGGTGGTAGTAGTAGTGGTGGTAGTAGTGGTAGTAGTAGTGGTGGTGGTGGTGGTAGTAGTAGTAGTGGTGGTGGTGGTGGTAGTAGTGGTAGTAGTAGTGGTGGTAGTAGTGGTAGTAGTAGTAGTGGTGGTGGTGGTGGTAGTAGTAGTAGTGGTGGTAGTGGTGGTAGTAGTATGAGTAGTAGGAGTAGTGGTGGTGGTAGTGGTAGTAGTGGTGGTAGTAGTAGTGGTAGTAGTAGTAGTGGTAGTGGTGGTAGTAGTAGTAGTAGTAGTGGTGGTAGTAGTAGTAGTAGTGGTGGTGGTAGTGGTAGTAGTAGTGGTAGTAGTGGTGGTGGTAGTGGTAGTAGTAGTGGTAGTGGTAGTGGTGGTAGTGGTGGTGGTAGTGGTAGTAGTAGTAGTAGTAGTAGTAGTGGTGGTAGTGGTAGTAGTAGTAGTAGTGGTGGTAGTAGTATGAGTAGTAGGAGTGTGCACCTCATAACATGACCAGCGGTTGTATACAGCTACACATATCTTGGCCATCGATCTAATCTAGAATTTATAATATTCAGGCAGAGGTAGACTCTGGACAAGGCATCAGTCCCTTGCAGGGTTTTGGGCATGTTCTATCATACCAGTGACTTGATTCCAGGTCCTTCAGCAGCTTTTTCTTACCACTATTACATTTAAACTAAACAAAGTGCAGCTATTTGAGCAAATTTTAACTCTTCGAGTTGATTGTAATAGACTATTAACACACCACTGTGTTTTCATGCAACACTTGTAATTGCTTCTGTAAGACACAACATTCATTAACGCTAAAGCAGTCATTATAATCCCTGCGCCAACATAATTAATAATTTCTCTAAATTCAGATCAACAAACTGTAGATGAAGTATGTAAGCTGTGACCAAAATAACCACTATATCTATCATTTTACTTTTAAAAAATATTACATTGTGTTTGTTGGTTATTATTTAATAACCTATGTGTTACTCAGTAATAAACTGGAAAGAGTTTTCGAAATACAATGTGTCTTAAGAGCCCCCCTCACACACCCAACTTAACTGACGAGAATAATATCCCAGAAGTTGATGATTTTGATGCTATAATCTGATAGTGTTCCTGTAATTTTTTTAATTACAGTATATATTCAGTTATCATTAGTGGTTTTGAGTTTGAGTTTGATTTACAGGCGAGAACTTCAAGAAAGTCCAGAAGGAAGTTGCTGAGATTCTAAAGGGCCGAATGTTAGTTGGACATGCCATCCACAATGATTTAAAGGTGCAGTATGCTGTGCTTGAGTTGTTAAGCATGACAGTTCATATACATATTCTTGTATTTAACTACTTCTTGCCGTTCTGTTATATGCAGATATTGTTATTGGATCACCCAAAGAAAAATATCAGAGACACACAGAAGTATAAGCCCTTCAAAACCATTGCAAAGGTAGTGATATTGTGAGTTCCTTATAAAAGCATAAGAAGATATTTGTTAAATGTGTGGTCTAATCACTGTTTGTTTTGCTCACTCAGAGTGGACGTCCGGCACTGAGAGTTTTGTGTCGAGAGATTCTAAATGTTAAAGTGCAGCAGGGAGAGCACTCTTCGGTACGTGTACATAGCTAAAACACACGCACAGCTTCTGCAGGTCAGAAAGTTACACAGTTGCATCATTTTTTCCCCCCTCTGGTTGCACAGTATACATGTAAATAATCCTGATCTACAGTTTTAATACAGGTATGCATTGTTTACCATCGATCTGATCAACATCCATTGAACCGCAGGGGTCTTAAGAATTATAATTGTCTTTTATACAGGTAGTCCTTGTTTAAAATAGTTGGATTTGCAAATATTTCGATTTACGATGGAAATCCACTAATGCACATTCAGCAGAAACCGTACAATGAGTTTTAAATTTAGATTTTTCCCAGAGCAAGCGTTGCGCACTGCAATATTCTTCTACAGTCTTCTGTGCTAGATGAATTGATGAACCAGCACATGGTTTAGGGAGTCACATGGCGGGAGTGATGACCGCTGGGAAATGTAGTGAGGAAAGACTGGCCATGGAAATAATGTTTATTTATTTATTTTCAATACGTTATTATTTCTTTTCAATACATAATGTTTAACGTAGGCTGTCCTATGATATAAGCATATATTGCAATAAATTTAGCTTACAAAGGATTTGTTGTTAAGTATGCCAACGTGACGCTGATGTTAAACTTTACATACCTGTATTACAAGCAATATATTAGAAACACTCTAATAATTCCATGTAATGTTCAGGAACCTACATTGAGATTATACTTAATTTGTGATGTGGGACATTATCTTGATGGAAGTAGCCTTTATAAGATGCACAAGTATTTCCATGGTGGAATACACAGGGTCAGCAACAATACTCGAATACGCTGCGGCATTCAATTTACTGGTATTTATAGGCCCAAATGTACCAATAAAACATTCCCCTCAACATTAGACTACCTGCACCAACCTGGACTGTTTGACACATGGCAGATTGGTTCCATGGATTCATGCTGCTGATGCCAAATTCTAACGCTACCATCTGCGCGAGTTTGTCAGAAGAGTCGTCAGAATTGTCAATGAAATCATCAATGTTTTTCCAGAGTTCCTCTTAGGTTTTGGTGATCTTGTGTGTTCTGCAGCCTCTGGTTTTTTTTTTATCTTACCAGAGAGAAATCATATTTTGCTATTTGGCCCAGGGTGATTAACCCATCCACCTCAAATATCGATATGTTATGCATTCTGAGGTGCCTTTCTGCTCACCACAGTCAGACAGGGTGGAGCTTCAAGACACTGTAGCCTTTTTTGTCAGCTCAAAGTAGTCTAGCCATTCTCCACTGACATCTTATCAACTACAAGGCATTTCCATCCACAAAACTGCTGTTCTCTAGATATCTCTCGAACCCTATTTTCATGCACTGCACCGCTGCCGCAACGTTGATTTATAACTCATTGGACTTAGTTAATAAAAGATGATAAAAAATGTAAAGTTGCTTTGAGACAATGCTCTATTGTAAAAAGTTCCATATACATAAATCCACCTTTGACTTCATTAGATTGATAGTGTCAGTGTATAGCTGTTCCTAATTAAGTCCTTTATACTGTATATAACACAGTATATTAATGTGCCATATACCAGTACAGTGCTTATTTCATTTATTTGTGTGTATTTGTGTTATACACAGGTTCAGGATGCTCAGGCCACCATGCGCTTGTACACAATGGTGAAAAAGAAGTGGGAGGCAGAGATTAAAGCTAAAAGGGGGCAGGCCAAAAGCCAGAGGAAGGCTGCCAAAGCAAAGACTGACCAGAGTACAGTTCAAACAGAAATCACACACGAGGGCTGAATTTATATCTGAGAACAACTTTGACAGAGTCGATGCAAATAAAACGTCAGCTGACATCATGGTTGTATGAACACAGAGTCTCAGTTACATGACTCGGACAGTTACAGTCTCGGATTTACCCGACTTAGCACATGACATGACTTGGGCATTTCGAAATCTTAAAACGAACTAAGCCTGTCGATGTTGGTCTTGACGTTTCTGATTTTATTTTTCCGTTAATGGATCACAGGTGATATACACACACTGTTTGTCAGGCTTTCAATTTCAAATGTAACTGCCTTTATACATGTCATAAATCACAGTTTGCGTTCCTCAAATTGTGCTGTCTGAATGACAGAAAACTAGTATGAGCAAAAAGAAACCTGTTATTGTTCTACTTATTTACATTTTGATTTTAATAAGTATTTCAAGTATTATCAAATATAATTATTTTTATTGTACAGTACTATGCTAACTCATATTGATGATACATCCTTTAATTAGTACATAATGTCCAACATCCTGTTTCACAACACAAATAGAGCATAGCGTTTATAAATCATTCATGGCTAATAATTTCACAGCAATACATTTGTATTTGCTATCGTCAACATTAGTCAGACCTAAGATGACCTTTGATAAGGTTGTGTCCATCGGTCATGTTTAACATGTTCTGTTAAGACATGAAATCGGGATCATCTTTTGTCATTGTCACTTAATTATTAAATGTTTGATACAACAAAATCGATTGTTTCAATACTCGTGTATACAGTGATACTGCGGCTCTCGTTAATGAAATATAGGCTTTACCGAAAATAATGAGTAGCGAGCAAATTCTTCTCATAACGAATCGTAAAATGAATGAATCTATTCCAGACCCCCAGATAATCCACACTGTATAATTTATTATGTGCATTAATGGAGCTGATATGCATTGTACAGGTGCTCCCTGATTTATGATGCGTATGTTTTGACAAGTCGATCATAAGTTAAATGTGTCATGAAGATACTGAGGAGTTTAATGTGTGCTTGGTAGAGCAGTCTGTACTGTATCATGAACAGGATTCTGTGATAAGTAACTGTTTAAGTAACACCATACAGATGTCAAAATCATTAACACAAAGCTTGTGTTATAATAAAGTGTTAAGAATTATGAGTAATTTAGTGAGTAATGGATTGAAAGTTAAAAACACGTACTAGCTAGCTGCTAATTGATAACTGCAGCTTTTGATTTGGAGAAGTCAGAACAGGACTGCCATTTTAAGGTTAGTGGAGACTTATTTGCACTTAGAATACGGTATAGGTGTGAAAATAACTAAACAGATCTTCTCTGGGAAAGAGTTGTTGTGATAATGCATCACTGAAACCCATGGGTCTTGAATCGAGTTCTGGATGAAACGAGTCTCGCAGCTTGACTCATACAAGTAAACGACGAGAACCGAGATAACGTTTTCTGGTCAAAATGCAGAGGTGGACAAGGCCCGAGGTACCACTCCAATGCTCCAATGGCAGGATGGTTCTTATTCTTGGCAGAACGCATCGGAACACCTTAAGTGGCTGAAATTTACCCCATACTTACCCCAAGCTGGACCACTTTGGACATACTAATTTATCGTAAGTTATGTTTACACACACACACACACACACACATATATATATATATATATGCACATACATTAGTTAGCGGCAAAACTATTATTGTCCTAACGAAGTGATCCTAAATTAGAAAAATGGCTCCTCTTTCCCCAGTCTCCCCTAACCAGTAAAATATGTAAAAGTAAAAGCCGCTGTGCTATCAAGCTGCCTGTATGCTTCCAATGACAGCTCGCTTAAGTTAGATATTGCATATTCACCTTCTGCTCACAAGCATATTCCTGAAATTACATTTTCGAAATCATGGTGGATCTGGGAGAAAACGAAACAATCATATTTCGCCAATATTCCCGATCTTTCCTTTTCGTCGAGTAAATTAAAGTATCCAGAATCACTGCACCAGGGAAGGGACCATCTACAAAGTGCTGATCCTGTTTTTAAACGCATGTACAACATTGACAGGATTAGGATTAGGTATACCTTTGAGAATTCTATTGAAAAACAGACCTGAAAATCAAGAACCAATCTTAACAGTTTTTTAAATAGATGGATATTTCAGTAGTTAATCCATTCAGGCATGACACATCCATATGACTTCCAGATATAAAGTTGTAGTGTTCATAGACACCTCTGATAATCATTCCTCAACCTTTAGTTAGATAAAATATATAATTTGAATGATTTTAAATGTAATAAATTTCTACTGTGACACATCAATATAAGTTATAGAAATAAAATAAATCATAGTGGTCACAGACACATCTGGTTATCAGACTGTAACGTTTAGGTTGGCATATTTGTATTTGTTTGTATCTGTAAGACCATATGGATGTGTCACTGTAGCAATGTATTATACTAAAAAATCATTCAAATTGACCAACTGACCAACTAATCAAGCTTTCCATCAGTGTAGGAAAACTATTTTTAGCTGACTTTAATTTTAACAAGAGTAGAGTATATATATATATATATATATATATATATATTATATCCAAATTCAGAGACTCAATTTGGCGTTTTTATAGGTTTCTGCCTCACAACCAAGTTGTGATATATATATAAATTATGTGAAGCTGTGTTTGTAGTGTAGTGTTTTTGTAGTGAACAGTTTTATTTTGAAGAAGAAAATAAGGCCAGTAAGCTCTGAAATGCTGATGATTTATTAATCAGCATAAACCAACAAAAGATTTATTTGACAAAGCTAATACTAGACTCAAACACACTGTAGCACACATGCACACAACCAGAAAGTTTGACTTAGGGTTGTATTTGATCATGCCCTTTTTTGGTGTTTTCCCTTTCCCTTTATATGTTTTATATATAGAATTCAAAGCAATAGCAATTCAAACTCAACAATGCTAATGTGGCTAAACTGACAATTCTGAGTCAAATAGCAAAATGCTAACTGGCTAGCAATCTTCATTTCCCAGGTTTTTGGTTTTATTGCATTTGTGGTGATGTGGGACATCCAATGCTACTAAATGGACCAGCATAGCATATGTTATGTTTTCCCTGCTGGTCACCAACAAATGCTGTTTCATGAGTTTATTCATTACATCAGCAAGGAACACTATGATAGTAGGTTATCTGGTTGTGAGCATGGAATGCTAATTTGGTTTTTAACAGGGAAGATATTAAAAGCAATATCTTATCAGTTGTTCGCAAACAAATAAATGGGCATACATTAGCATAATAATAACATTTTTTAACAGGTTTCATGGGCTGAATGGGACTTGGTTTTGCTCTGCGTTAAATGCCAGTCCAGTGACTCAAAGCCATTATTCACAGTAACCTTACTGGCAACTAACTTTTCAGATACAGTGTTGAGAGGAAGTGTTGTCATGCTGGGTCCTGAAGGGCCACATAACATGCACAGATTATTTGTGTTTGTCTTAATACTCAGTCAATTAATTAGTTAATAGCTTCATATTAATTATCCATCCTGGTCTCTGGTGCCTTCTGAAAGGGTTTTTCTTTACATTTCACATAAAACTCAATGCCAAATCATGAATGTGTGAGTTATACTAAGTAAAGTACAGTATAATTCACTTAATTCTAATAAAAGGCCTTTTTGGATCCGAAATAAAACACCTTCAACCATAGCATGTTCCCATCAGAGCCTCCATTTTCCAGACTTCAAGTCACAAAACTCATTTATTTTGGGGGAAACACCTGAGATAAGATGAAGATGCTATTTGTTTGGGATCCTGCCAGGTAAAATTATTGTGTAATCTTTGATTATGATTATGTCATTGTCAATCTCTAATCCCATGAACTGGTTTATAGATGCGTCAACAATTATTAGTTCTAGGAAGTAAAAACAATGCTGGTTTAGTTTAGTTGTTTTGCTGGTTAGTTCTAAACTCAAACTTGTGCACATTTATAATTTGAATCACATAAGAAGTAGATTTCCCCATCTCTATCCTACCTATCTGCTTGTACTAAATGCATACAAGAACCTCTTTCTTTCACAAGAGGTATGTGAGACTGAATAGAATAAGAAACTGACCTGAGAGGAGATTCACTTTAAATATATTTTGGCCCCATTTTGGAACTATGCCAGATCTGTATCTCAGCTGGTTTCAGCTGTATTAAGAAAAATCTGGATTCGTTTATGCAGTGTTGCTCAGCCCAGCGACAAATACCATACTCATCATTCCAAAACGAGGAACAAGGTGAAAGAAATAATCGTGTGCGTGTGTATGTGCGTGTTGATTTGACCCATATCAGATCCTGGAAGGTTTTGGTTGGATTGTGTTCTTAGGCTATTGCTTATTTGAACTAACATGAGGTTTGATCTATTAGGAAGAAAACAAAACGCGCTCTGGATAAGGGCGTGTGCTAAATGCTGTAAACGTAAATGAGGTGTATGTTTAATGTGTGAGTAATGTATGAGATTTCTTCATGTTCTTCAGGTAGTTTAGAACACCACATGTCCAGTATTCCAGGTATAAAGTACAGTCATTTTATTATCTTAAACGTTCTTCTTTCCAGAAAATGATCAGGTAATGAATATTTGGATAAGGGGAGAACTATTTCCATAATTTCTAATTAGGAAATCCCTACCTGATTCCTGTATAATCAAACCCCTTCTTGATCAAATTCTCTCAAAGTGGCGAAATAAGCTCGCTCGCTACTATGGAAACCTCTGTTCAAGCCATAGAAGTGCCTCCAGCCTGGCCAGGTACCACACAGATACTATTACATCTGGGGCCATAAGTGTGAATCTTATACACAGGCTGCAAGATGTTGACAACACTGATAAAGTGGACATGCTGTCGTGAGACTAGGGACAAATTTGTTTGCTGTAAGGGACTTCCTTATTGTTTTCTGGATTTTGTCTCTAAAAATCAGGGTCAAATGATTCATGTGTCACCTTACAATTGCAGCTCCAGTAAGAGCCTACTGCTTGGAACAGAAATTCTCATGGGTTTGAATCCAAGGTGGGGTTATATTTACAGCACTCGGTGAAGGACTGGTGTACATTTGCCCGTGTCTAGTGAATTCCAGGCAGTTTTAGACCATTTGGGGGTTGTTGAGCATGCTTTGTGGCACAGGGGCACTGTCTTTCCTAGAAGCACCTCTGATTCCAGTTTTATAATAAATAGAATGTTTTGCTTAGGTTTGACCTATGAGATAATCATAATTAATAAGTGAATAAAAAGAAAATAAAAGGGTGGAGGTAGAAGTGGGAAGCCCTTCAAAATGCCTTGTACTTCTGTTATTTTCACAATCAACCATTTGTTGTAGTGGACTAGTGGTAGCTATGTGGATTAAGGGATTAAAAACCCCTTTGTGTAAGAGCACAAATATGTATGACCAGAGTCCCTTTTGTCTTCAAACTTAGCTATTTGCAAAACACGAGTTTTTGGTGTGAGCGTTCCATGGTGTACATGGTGTAGCTGTTCAGCTGGTTACTGACAGAAACGTACAGACAGCCCTGAATATTAACCATGCAGCCTGGTGCTGCTTCAGTGGATAAATAAATACATGACCAGTGATCCCAGAATATAAACACCTTAGACAAACAACAGATCTATTCACAGTTTTGATCTATAGAGTTAAGGATTTGGGGCTTTTTAAAAAATCCCACTGGCTGACGCTCCCTGCAGTAAGAGATGGTATAAACATGAACATGAAATTGGACTGAAGATAAGTTAGTGACAGACATTCTGCTTTTCTGTACTGAGTGTGGTAGTGCGAGAGGTAACATCTGAGTTAGTGTCTAGATCCTAAAATACAGATACAGACGTCAAAATGCACTGCACAAAGCAGCCAATCACAACCAAATCAACCTTGCAGCACGCAAAATACAAACAAAAGGAACTTAATTTAAATAAAAACAACCCCAAAATCAAGAATAATCTTCAAAAATTGAACAGAGCAATGGGAGAGGTAGAAATAAGAGAAAGGATGAAATGAAGTAGTCACTGGGCCGGGGCATCTGTTGTGCCTGTGAGTTTTTCTTCGTCGGCCTGTTTCTGGTGCTGCAATCGAGCGTAACTAACTGCATCCCCCCTGAAAAACAACAAGTAAGGGAGGGGATAGAAAAAGGGGCAGAGAGGGATTTCGGGGGTAAGCAAATCAGTGTAAGTGTGTTAGATGCAGGCGAGTCAGGAGTTGGTCAATACAGTGACTTTTGGTAAGCAAGTTAATATGAGCATAATAAAAAAAATAATGGTTCAAGTTAATTGTGACACAGAAAGAACAAGAGAATATGTGAGTCTCTAGACCTGCTCAATCACATCTCATATTCAGCAGTATTCTACAGAATATTTTCACCATGGATTTGTATTAGGGGTGTGCAATATGCATTGTCTATGATAGTTTTAATTGTTGTTGACATGCAAACTAACATTATCAAGTATCTCACTCTGCATAACGCAATCAAAAACACATTAAAATTCCAAGGATGAATTTAAAAAAATTATTGATTCCGGCTCCAGGGATACATACATGGTTGCAATTATTGCCAAAATATATGTCTGTAAATAGATACGCATCCATCTGCCATGACTGGTGTGCCAAGAAATCGTACGTCAACAGGTGATTTTGATTTGATACTTTCCACTGTAACACTACCATGGATGGATGGATCTCAGGAAGCGCTCAAAAGTTTGGCTATTCTTTATGAGTGAAACGAAAAGGCTAAATGTACTGATTTTTTGGCCAGTTCAAATGTTTTAAATACACTGTTCACAAAAATGGCCAGCACGGTGGCTCAGTAGGTAGCACCGCTGCCTCGCAGCTAGAAGGTCCTGGGTTCAGTCCCAGTGTGCAGTCTGCATGCCCTCTACATGTCTGCGTGGGTTTACTCTGGTTTCCTCCCACAGTCCAAAGATATGCGTGTTAGGTTATTTGGTGTCTTCAAAGTGGCCCTTAGTGTGTGACTGTGTGTGCGGGCCCAGACGATGGATTGGCACCCCGTCTAGGCTTGTTCCTGCCCCTACGGCCAGAGTTACCGGTCGGGAAACCGGTGACCCCCGGTGACCCTGTGTGGTTTAAGTGGAAGATAATGGATGGACGGAAAAAAATCTGAATCAGAAAACAGAATCAGTCAGTCATATACAATGCTCACAAAAATAAGGGGATACCCCAAAATGAAATATCCCCTAATTTTTGTGAGCAGTATATAAAATGACTGGCTGATTCCGTTTTCTGATTCATATTTTTTTGTTCTGTCTAAGATTTATAAATGACAGCATTTAGAGCAATTTCGTTCAACCTTTCTTTTAATGTAACTTTCTACCAATGTCTAGCTCTCAAGTTCCACATATTCAGTGAGGTGGTGCTGTTTGAAATCTCTTATTATTGTTTTTCATAGTTCTTCCTCCACTGCGTACTTTTGCATACTGCAAACAGCACTCATTTCCTGTGAATAAGTAGAACGCTGAAGACATGGCTGTAACCTAAATAACACCATAATCACTGATCCCTCATTATTACTGCGCTATACAGGAAGAGACTCTTTAATGCACTTTAGAGCACAGCTGATATCTAACATATCCTTGTCATCAGCATGTGTCAGCACTGGTATGTCTAATAACACCCAGTTTAAAGCTGGAACTGTGTTTAAAACAGAATTGGAGTACGAATTAAAGTTAGTGAAAGTTGTGGCTGCATTTGTAGCACTATTGCTGTGGCACGGGGCGCTAGCATAACTATCCATGACCAGCACAGAAACAGTTACATGAGACTGATCATCCCAATCACTGATTGCAGCCGATCAACTGAAAACCAGTCGATTCTGGTGTGTGGAAGATTGATCTGTTAAAAAGGAGGATGCATCTTTTTTTTCACTATTTTGGAATCTAAATTTGGAACTTGTAAGAACCAGAATCGACTAAAAGAATCGGAATCAGAAGTACTAAAGTGCAAACCATTCCAAAAATATGAAGATTATGATAAGATTATGATTGTAACTTTGGGAATCACCTGTGCATGACAAGCTTTAACCAGCTATGGTACCGACACAAAAACACACTCAGCAAACCTTAGCAGAATAATTCTGCAAAAAAAAGTCTTCCAACAAGAAAAGCAACAGATGGCACGACATAACAGATGCTGTCACCAATTACGTCACGAAAGACACAGTGCCAGTGCAGGCGATTGAGAGAGATGGGCTCAAGCAACTGTTGAATACTTTAGATTCAAGATATAGACTGTGAAAGTATCACCTAATTATCTGTTATTTTTTTGCCAATATTGGACACCCCTAATTTGAATATTTGAGTACTAAAGTTTTTCCTCACTTCTTTCCAAGTGAGGCCAGTCCATAGAGCACTCCAGTGGCAAATGCAATAGCATTCCCAAACAACGTGGTGATGGACAGACTCAGAAACACAGGAAACAGTGCCATTCTGAAAGAGGAAGCGTAAGAAAATTACACAAATTTCCACAGTTGTGCTCATACCCTACAGTACAAACTTCACAGGATTAATAGGTTTGCTTACTTGCAGGATGCATGTAATGTTTTGACAGACAAATGAGCTTTATAATATAGAACAAACATAGAAGGTCATTAATTTATGACACTTACAGATCACTTTATTATGTACATCTTTATGTTTCTACACTCATTGTCCATTTTATCAGTTCCACTTACCATATAAAAGCACCTTGTAGTTCTGCAATTACAGACTGTAATCCATCTGTTTGTCTACATACTTTTAGCTCTCCTTATTCTGTTCTCATCAGTTGTCACACAGTTTGTGGTAGTTATCCTCTAACCAGTGCTTACAGGACATGCTGGTGGCTGGACATTTTTGGTAGGTGGGGTGTTTAAAAACTCCCTTGATAAAATGGATAATTGCTGTAGAATCAAACAGGTGGACTTAATAATATGTTTAATGAGTTCTTGTCAGATGCTGTTGTAGAGGTAGCTTCGTTAGGGGCATATCAGGTATCATGTTCAGTTATTATGTACCTCTACCGATGAACACCTAAAGGTGCAGCCCAGGACACATCCAGAGCAGCCATTTGCTTCTACCGAGCCCTTCTAATGTCCTAAATATCTGAAGTAGGAGCCAAAGTGTAGGATGTGTAGGATGTCTGGGGGCTGCAGCCATCCTTTCTCAAGCTCCAGTACCTTTTAATTCACGGACCCAGGAAGCAACTAAACAAAAATGTCGCTGACGATCAGCAAAGCAGTTTATAGAACCTATTTGACCTGCATGTGCATTTGTCGCGGAACAGGTTCAGCAAGCACAGTAACAATTGTTTGCGTATATGTGTTTATTTTGGGAATTTGAAAATTTGATGGGTAGCTGATGATTCTTGGAATAGCACTTTTGCTTGGGGATAAACATTTAATTCAACATTAAATTCTATTGTAGGATGCCGGTGAGCTCAGTTAGCTTCCCAGGCCAAAAGAAAGTTGACTTCTTCATTCCTATCGAATCTGTAATGTTTATGCACAGTTTTGGGTCAAACAATTGATTTTCTATACTGTTCACCATAAAAGCTATTACAGTCTTATTTGAAATTAACCCACAGCATACATTTACACGTACGATCTGATAACTGCAGCAAATCAGATTTAGCCAGTAATCTGATCAAAGACGCACTTGAGGAATTACAGTAGCTAATGGGAAACTTCTGGAATTACATGACTCAGACTCAGTATTTCTATTTTGCAACCACCCAATAATCCCACAGAAATATGCAACATAAATTTTATATTACATAATCAAATTCTTTGTTTTCTCAACTATAGTTTTAGTGTCTCCACAATGTCTGATAATGTTCAATAGCCTTAAATTCCATTGTTCAATTAATTGAGGGGTATCAGGGTAGCATTGTCGCTTCACAGCAAGAAAGTCCTGGGTTTAATCTCAGGATGGAGTGGCCTGGGTAATTTCTGTGTCTGCTTGAGTTTACTCCAGGTACTTTGGTTTCCTCTGCACGTGACATTCGGTTAATTGATTACTCTATATTCGCCTGTGTGTGTGACTGTGTGAGTGCCCTGCGATGGCACCCCGTCGATGGTTGTTCCGCTCTTGCACCCTTGTCTGCTCACAATAATTAGGGGATATTACGTTTAAAGATACTTCATTTTGAAATATCTTCCAAGTTTTGTGAGCAGTCTATATTTAGATATAAGACTAGATTCGAAGTATCCTTGTGTATCGATATAAAATGGCCACTTATGCTAATAGTGATGGTGAATAAATATACAAACATTGTCCGATCACGTGAGAGAAAACCGTCACATTCAGTGGAAAAAGAGCCCAAATAAAGCAAAGTCTTTAGTATAGGTGGACTTGGCAAATGTGTCGGGATAGCCTCTTGAACGTGCGCAGACTGGAACTGGATAAAACATGCTACTAGAAATCCAACTACCGCAACAAATTCCAGCTGTCTTTATCAGATTTCTTAATCTGATTTCCAGATGGGATTGCGCAGGTTACATGACTACTTGAACAATCGGATAACTGCAGAAATCCGACTACAACCGGATGATTAAATGCATGTAAACACACTCACTTACTGTCGATTGCTTTCTTCACAAACTCACACATACCCGCAGTAAAGTAATGCTTTCTGCCATGGTCGCATCTTGTCGGTTCGATCTGCCACAACATTTGCAAACTCAACAAACTGACAGCAGAACGGGACCTCACAAATGAATAACATACACGCCGTTAACCTGCAGATACAAACACAACGTTAAGAAAGGTTAACACACTTTCCACACTAAGATGTACCCAAGTTGTACGAATGTGCATGTGTACTCACACCATCCAGACTCCGGCAGCGATATTCAGAGGGTGCACAGTCACACAGTTCCAAATACCCATCACAGCACAGGCTAGAGAGCAAAGGAGGGTTTAGTGTTAAAACCAGAGCACACTGCATTGCATTACAGCTATGCTCTTACATTCTTGTTACGACTAGAGCGGAAGATCTGGGAAACAAAAACTTAACATTATAATTGCAGGCACAGTATAATTATAATTACTGTGATTGTATAATCACAGTGTGGGGAATGCTCATTAAAAAACATCTTCAGCTTGCCTGAACTTTTCTTTGACTCTTAATTCACTGAGATATTTCATGTTTTCTTTGGTCAACTTCATATAATTTGTGAAAATCCATTCTTGCATTTCAGGACTGCAACAGATTTTTAAAAGGGGGGGGAGGCAAGCCCACTTTTAGGGTTAGTAATGAGGTCAAAAATAATGATGATGTGATTTCAAACAGGTGATTGTAATCATGATTTGGTACAAAAGCAGCATCCAGAAAAGGCTCAGTATTTGAGGAGAAATTGTCAACAATTACATAAAAAATTAATGAAGCTCAGAGAAAGATTGTTTCTACCTCTACAAAGCACAATATCATAAACAATTTTAGAAAACATTGAGGAATTTCAGTCAAACAGCAAGGGACTAAGCCTGAACGTGATCTTTAATCCCTTAATAGATGATGCATCAAAAACCACCATTCATCAGTAGCTGCTATAACCACATGGGCTTTGTCAAGCACTACAATACAGAGCTACATTCATAAATACCACTTAAAACTTTAGTGTGAAAGCCGTTAAAACTTCTTTTAAGTCTTCTGCTAAAGCAAAGTGGTAAATGCTTTACCATTCCAACTTGTTTTGGAATGTGTTGCAGGCTTGAAATGCACAGATGGGTGTTTATTAACAAATTGAATGAAGCTGACCAGGCAAATCATGTAATATCTTGGGCTCAAACTCACTGCAGTGAAATAAAAGAAATACTGCATTTATTTTCCATGCTGTCATAACTTTTTCGGATTTGGGGTTTATGAGTTTCACTAAACAACTGTCCACGCTTTCAGCTTTTCACTGAAAAGAACAGCCAGCTATTCACGATAAGTGGGTGCTGAACAAAACACAATAGCGTGTCTTCAGGTCTTGTAAACACTGACCCACTGTCTCCCTGTTAAAGGCTGGAGAATGTGGTTAGAATCTCCTCCAAATTCCTCAACTGTGGGCAAAGCATACTGTCTGTATAAATATATGCTGATGAGTCTGGGAGCTGTTAGATGCACATCATATACATGTGAGTTTGGCTAGTGTTATAAACCTTATCCTGAACCGACAGCTGTTACTGCTAATATATAAACGATTTTTTTGTCGTGTCTGTGTGTATATATATTCTACTGAACAGTCAAGTCAAGTCAGGTCAAATGTAATTATATAGAGCTTTTTACAATAGGGCAGCTGAAGATAACAGAGACGGTTTTAATTAAGTTAGATGGGTGACAGTGCATGGCTACCAGCAGACAGTTGGTTAAACCTAATTGCCTGCTGCCTGACACCTGCTCTGGATTGTCAGCCCCTACCAAATACTGCCATAAGACTATGGGCAACACTACAGGAGCATCACCTTCCTGAGCGGGATGAACATTGTCAGGCTTACCCTCAAAAATAGCCCAACTGTCTATAAAGCCCACGTTGTTTTTAGAGCACCAGCTGCTATAGGCCTGGTCACTTCACTGCATTGGGAGGTAACAGCCAATGTGTGACATTCTTCTGTTTGACTTGACTTGCTTCTGTTCACCCCCGTGAATAAAATCACTCGCTGCTCAATCACGTTAAGTGAGTTTGCATCTCAGTTGCGTAATCAAATAACTTTCTTTGACTTTCTATTTGCTTTTCTCGTGACCTTGTTTAATGAAATAAGATCAAATGCTTCTTTTTAATCGCTTCATATTCATTTTGAAATGTATGTGTCCTCGTTTTTGAGAGCAGTGTATAAATGTTCTATTATGCAGGCATGGCAGATATGCATGTCATATGCATTGACAATGTGATGATTCACCTGTATTGGTACCAGTATTCACAGTATATTGTGGTACAGGGTACATCATTCTTTGACATGTCTTCATGTCCTGGCTCCTAAATTGTGGAACGAGCTTCCAATGCCAGTCCACGCAGCACAATACCTCACGTCCTCCCACAGAAATCTGAACTTGATCTTAATTCTTAGTGGTCACTGTATGTGAACTTGAGTGTCACATGGAAAAACTTTTAAATCACTGTGCAGAATTAGCATGTACAAATTATTATTTGAGGCACTTGCATCGTCACATCTTCAACTTCTGTGTTCTGGATAGGAGCACCTTCCAAAGAACTGAGTGTAAATGACTGTGACTTAAGAATAAGTTGTTGATTTGATTACATGTATATGTCTGTACATGTCTGGGCAGTCATTAGATATTTAAGAATATTTTGTATCGGTACATATGTTTATAGCATCCATGCTAATGGTCCAAATGACCATAAATTATTTAAGGTAACTGTATCGCTTATTCACAAGATATCACAGCTTCCTGACATAAAATATCAGTGATATGCTTTGGATATGCTTTGGATTTTCCATCCTCCAAAATTATATTTCAGAATAGCTGGTTTTCGTGTGCATACTCCATGTGGGAACATGTTAAATGTGAAAAACGTTGTGAATTAAACCAGCAACAAAACACTCTAGAGCCATCCTATACTCCCATTTCATCTTATGTCAAAGTCAAATTTATTTTACAATGGTACCGTACATTGTCTCAAAGCAGCTTAACAATTTTTTATTATCTTAAAAGGCCAATTCCAAAGTGAGCATGCCTAGGGTACGTGTGTTCTTCTCATAAATAGTGTTAACATGTTAGATCAGCTGCGATAGCTTGCAGTATTAGCTACTGATAAACGGCCACATAAAAACATAACATTATTTATTACATAACCCCCTTGTCTGCAGACCAAGATTGAGTGAATAATAAAATTAATGATTGAAAGAAATAATGCAATAATCTTGCTGACTACTGTAATTCGTTCCGTTGCAAATTACTTTCATTTGCCTTTATTTTCAGTATTTTTCAAACAGTCGTTACTTGGTAGTGTTATTCTGTATAAACAGAATATTTGTGACATACCATGTTAAGACAGGGTGGGGAAATGTTACTATTGTAGACCTCATTTGTGGTAGAATGTATTGTCAGTATTAAAGTATATTTATTATGAGGTTTGGGGCTTCTTTGGTTTATTTTGTTGCTTTATTTTTGTTGTAAAAAAAAAAAAAATAAAAGCAGTAGACCACTTAAGGTCATAACATTATGGCTGTGATGATCTATGGCACTCAACATAGACTAGTGCCTGCAAACAAATCAAAACCATGACCATATAAATTTCATGTTTTATATTAGTCAAAACAAATTGGTTTGTGCTGGTTATTGCTGGTCTGTTGAGGGTTTGGCTGGTAAACTAGAATAGTATTGCAGATTGACCAACATACCAGTCTCTAAAACATAACATATGTTGTCCTTTTCTGTTTGTTTTAGCAGACAATGGACTGCTTACTGTTTTGATTAGTTTCAATTAAAATAAAGTATAGAAGTATTAGTGTTTTAAATAAAAATAAAATTTGAGTATGGGTACCATGGTATTAGGTATTTGGGCCTGTCAGCAGTAAAAAAAATGAATGAACAAATGAAATAAGAGTGTGTGTGTGTGTGTGTGTTTGTGTGTGTGCCCAACCCTTACCATCTGCTGCCATTTGAAACTGTTGGTCCAGCTAGTTACATGGTTAAGACATATGGCTACAGTAAGATTTAGGGAGTCTGTACAAACATGTACAAAACAAATGACTGTAAAATGTTTATCCACCACATATGACTGCTAGTGATATTGGCCATGTTGTTAATAGAAGTGTTATAAAAGTTGAGTTGAGCAGTAAAATATGAGGAGCCTTGCTCAAGGGCGACAGGTTGGCAGAGCTTGAATTTTAATTCATAACCTTTCAACGTACACTTAATTGGGTATGCCTTGTTAGTACCGGGGTTAACTCTTTTTACTTCCACAGCTGCCCTAATTCTTTGTGGCACAGATTGAGCAAGGTACTGAAAAATGTGTCAGCTCTGTACACCCATGATACAAATCTCCCGTTATATAACATCTCATAGGTACTCCATTGGAATGATATCTATCTGGTGACTGTGAAGACCATTTAAATAAAATGAACGTATTGTCATGGCCAATAAACCAGTTTACGATTTGTATCATGTAGATTTGTCCTGTTGGAAGCAGCCATCAGAAAAAGCTGCACTGTGCTCATAAAGGGACGGACATAGTAATTAACAATATTCAAATATGGTATGGTATTTAAACAATGCTCTGATGTTATTAAGTGGCCCAAAGTGTGCCAAAGACCTATCCCCCACACCATTACACCACCACCACTAGGCAGAACAATTGATACAATTCAGGCTGGTTACACAAAAGTGTGACCCTAGAAGCAGAGATCAAGACAAAACAGTCCATGCCGTGTTTCTTTAAACTTCCACTTTTGGTGTGCCTTTGCAGAGCCCGTCCTCAGTTGCCTATTATTAGCTGACAGGAGAAGTCCCCAGTCTTCTGCTGCTGTAGTCCATCTGCTTGAAGGTTTGACTATTGTGTGTTCAGAGAAGCTCTTTTCCGTACATTGGTTGTAATTAGTGGTTATTTGAGATACCGTTGCTTTTCTCAAACTTCTCTGGCATCAACAAGGCAAATTTGCCCAGAGAACCACTGCTCACTGGTTATTTTGTCTTTTTTGGGACCATTATCTATAAACCCTAGAGATGACTGTTTGTAAAAGTGCCAGTAGATCAGCAGTTTCTGAAATACTCACCCTATACCACCAAAAGCATCATTCATCACCACTCTGATGCTCAGTTTGAACTCAGCAGGTCATCTCGATCATATTTACAGTCCTAAATGCATTGGGTGTTTGTCGTGTGATTGGCTGATTAGATATCACAGTCCAAACGATGCGGTCACAGTTTGAGCACTTTATTTATTAATTGGCTTAACTAAATTCTACTTTAATCAACTTTTTTGCTTCAGTAATCCTTCCTTAAATTTAAGACCTGCTGTTTAGAAGGAAAACATGAGCGTGGTCCTTTTACTTACAGATTCCCCCTAGTACAGCGCCGATCTTGCACAGCCACCGGTACCACCAGGACATGCCATCTCCATCAGCAGCCGCGTCGTCTTTGTTCGCTGTCGTCGCTTCTTCCGAGCTCATTTTACACGGACTAAATAATTCAGACTCGGAGTCTCACTTACGATCCACCAGCAACGCTCCAGATAACTGTTGGTGATCAGTCTCCGTCTGTCTAAATGTCTGTTCGTAGTAAACAGCTGTAGTATTAATCCCGAGCCACTGCAAAATGTTCAAGAGGCAATCCACTAATGACAAATCCGAACGCCTTGCCTATGTCCAAGATCCCTACAAAAGACGACAGAGGCGGATTTGTTTACCCTTTGGCTTAATGCATAATCATCCTAACAGCGCAAACCCAAATCCTGCTGGGCACAACACGAGCCAAATGTCAGAAAGAAACTTTAACCGGTTCTTCTTGTTCTTTCGTCGCTCTCAGTCCTTCCTCGGAATGAAACGTCCCTTTGTTGCCAACAGAACAGAACAGAACAGAAACAGGTACAATTTAGCGGCCCATTGTCTGACTTATCCCGGAGGTTCCCTGGCCGTGTTGGGTTATGGGTGGAGCCAAATAGATGCGTCACTATGCGGAGGCGCATGTCCGAGCTCGTGAACGCTTGATACGTCATTGCGTTGACGGAAGAAATACTTATTTTGTTGAAGGCCACCATTTCCGTCCATATGACCAGGGGGCAGAGTTGACCCCATCAAATACAAAAGAATAAACATAATATAATAATAATATATATTATAACAAATATAAAATAATTACAAAAACATAATTGCAAAATTAGGTGACACATGCATCGAAAGAACATTCGTGCTAATATAGACAAAAAAAATTATTTGACTGATTTTAACATCTATTTTGCTACTTATTTTATTACTAACTTAAATACTGATATTGATTTAAATTGTATTACGTACTTAATTTTACTATTCCTTTAATATACTTTTAAGTATTTACTTAATTAACATGAAGGATGGGTCCCTTTTTGAGTCTTGGTCGTCCCAAGGTTTCTTCCAGTGAGTGTTCCCTTTCCACTGTTGCCCTAGGCTTGCTCAATTTGGGATTGGCCTTTTAAGATAATATAAGATTGTAAAGCTGCTTTGAGACAATGCTTCATTGGTAAAAGCACTATATAAATTCATTTGAATTGAATAGAATTGAATAGTCATCTGTTGGCCATAGAGCATTTTTTTCACTGGCAAGGAAAATGAATTTGCTTTTCAAATCAATCTACCAGCAATTTTTGTTTAAGCTTTCCTCAGGCATAAACAATACGCAACCATTGTTAGCACCAGCAATACATTTTCCATATTGATTATACACTTCTGTTAAGATCACAAACAGTAATGCAAACGTGAGATCAAAAAATGAATTTGATAATATATACATTATGAAGTCCAAAGCTGGTTGATATTGTTAGGATTTGCGGTATCTGATCCATTCAGCACAACACACACTAACATACCATGTCAGGTCACTGAGTGCTGATAATAGTACCTGATCTGTGGAGATCCTTTGTGGAGATCCTGACCATTGAGACAGTGAGCCACAGGACACCTTTCATTTCAGAAACAATAGGCAAAATTATGTATATCAATACCCCAGTGAGTGTTGGGGTACCCCTATCTTTTAGGCTATGTCTGTAACATGGCCACCATCTTGAAAGCTGCCATATTGGATCAAGGGCCAGTTTTTCCATTCAGAAGGTGGTCATGTAGCATATAGCAGAAGACCAGAATTTTCTCAAAAATTGAAAATTCCAAACTATTGTTGTTTGTCACAGACAACTGAAGATAGAATTGATTATTTTGATCATAACCGCAGACTTTATCGACCAACACCCAGTAAGAACACCAATTTCACACAGCACTGTTGCATCCATCCTAGCCAAATTTAAAGAAACTGGTACTGTGGATGAAAAGCCACATAGTGATCATCCAAAGACTACTACCAACGAAAAAACCTCAACAATGGTTTTGGCAGCTTTTACAAAAAATTCACGATGCAGTACACAATGTGTCCTGTGACATTTGACCCACCCTGTAGAGCTACAAATGCATCTAATTGTAAGCAGAACTGATTAAATAAACAATGCATAAAGAAACAAGGACATGTTCCTAATAAAGCGAGGTGTGAGTTGAAAAAGCCTACAACCAACAGAATCAAAACATCCAAAAACACCAAAGCTGTCTGGGTACTAAATAATCTCCATCTTCTCTCGTTCTGTAACTGGTTACCTGATTACAGCCGGCTTCCTGTATCGCTTCAGACAACACTGTTTTTTGCTCTCCATTGTCAGGTCACATCATCTTTTGTGGTGTTTTTCCCTGCCAGGTCCCTCACAATCCCTGGTTTGTCCTTGTTCCTTTGTTGCCTTTATTATTCTATGTTCATAATTAGCCTTTTATAATCCCCTGTTACCTTTTAGCCTTTTGTTAATCATCTCTGTTTGTGTTAGCAATAGCTGTCTCCCTCTTTGTTTAGCTAGCCTTTCATATGTCTAGCCTCTTGCACGTTTCAGTTTTATCTTGTTATCCTTCGTAGTCTTACGTAGCCATCCATCTAATCTCAGTTACATCTCCATCAACTTCCTTGAGTCAGACACTCAGCATGATACAACCTTGAGATGCACCAGCCAAGCAGGAGCCCATATTTTAATCAGTCATTGTGGAAAATGTGTTAACACAGCAGTGAAAGGCCTTGATTAAAGATATATGCTTTTCTTCATATTTGAACCCTGCTTTTTTCTGAACAGGATTTTGGGGTGGTCTGGAGACTATTCTGTAAAGCAAAAGCATCAGGTGCATGTGTTCTTTCAGTATGACCTGATATGTCTGTATGACACCCAATCTGACAAGTAGGCATCGTTGAGTCTCAAACCCACGTCACCCGTAGAGGCGGGCTAGCAAACTGGCACTGAGCCACCTGAGAACCTATACAGCATAATTAAGTTATTGCACCTGAAATCAGTCACATTCCACAATACTGATCAACCAGTTTCACTTCAAAGCTAGGACAACATAATACATGCTACATTATATAGCCCAATGTTTGTGGACACCCCAAAACAACATCCAACCTCTCTCTCTAGGAGCAACCCTAGATGGAGCGCCAATCCATCATAGTACACGTATTCTAAGGGACACATTCAAAAACACCAACTCATCTTACATGCGTGTAAGGGAAAGCATGCACTACAGACACTACACATGTGGAGCCTAGGGTCGGAGTTTAATCAGGGTTCTTGGAGTGCCATTTCTAAACATACATTCAGCATTTGGCAGGTAGATGTTGAACTTTATTAACAGCTATAACCATATCTGCAATATATACCAAGTGAACAAGACAGTTTAGGAAATAAACTGCAGTTTGTGCATGAAGTATTAAGTGCATTACAGATCTCCTTATTATAGTGTACTCCTGCATGCATCACCATCTTGTTCTGCTATAACGCCCTTGTTTTCCTCATTAGCTGAGCTTTGAGGTCGACGGCAGATAAAATGCAGGGGGAAAACCAATCCTGCAGGGTCCCTCAGATGAGGTGATAGATGGGCTCCAATTGAGCATTGCTATAATTGAAAAGTTCAGGAGGCAACAGGCTTGCAGAAGAACAGAGCACACGAGGAGATGTTTGCTCATTTACAAAGAGCACTGGAGAATGCTGAACAAAACTTGATAAAACACGTTCTTTACAAAAAAAAAACCCAGATGCTTAAGGAACTATAAGAGGGTCTAATAAGATTCTTCCGCTGAGGTATCGTTGGCATTTCTCAGTAAAATGGATATAGTATTAAGGATCACAAGTAGCACAAACATTTTTTGAAAAGTTAAATGGATATTAGATATTGGTTAGCTAAAGAACAGGCAAATCTAAACGGAACATATCTCAGCCTCTCTAATCAGAAAGTCTGTACTGACCTTATCAATATAATTGCATTGCTTAAAGATGTATTTAAAAAACATCCTGCAGCAACGCACTGTGGCTTACTATTGTGGGTTTGCCTTACACAGCCTGGCGTTCTGTACAGAATAATTAAAACATTTGAAGAGCTAGAGTTCTAGAACCTGTTTTCACTTTTTCCTACACAAGCAGAAAAATGTATTTTATTGTTAATGCCACTTTAATATAATATAATATAATATAATATAATATAATATAATATAATATAATATAATTAAAGGTTAAAAATAAGGGAATGAGGGAATTTTTACTACCACCCCCAAATCAGAACACTTGCCAAACAATATACACTTAAGATATTTTATTTTTTGTCTGGTCAACTTCATATTGTTTTAATATACATGTATTCCTGCATTTAAGACCTCCACCACATTCCAAGTTGGGATGAGGGCAAATGGCTATTTAGGGCTAGTAATTAGGTAATAAACATCTGAATAAAGATGTAATGTCAAATGGTGATGTCAGCAGGTGATTATAGTTATTGTTTGGTGCAAAAGCAGTATCCATCATCGAAGGTCAAATACAAAACAGACCATCTAGAATGTTATCAGCAACAAGTCCAAAGGTCAAGGTCTGTCATGGTATGGGGCCCAGGCAGCGTCAGTGCCCTTGGCAAAGGTCTTTTACATTTTGAAATAAGTGAGATGCAGAATGCATTAATACAGAAAAGTAAATTGAAATTTTAGAGCAACATAAACTGCCTTTAAGATGTCATCTTTTCCAGGGACATCTATGCAAGACAATAGTCAACGCAAAACCACATGCTGCATTACAATGAACATACCTGCAGTCCAGACCTGTCCCCAAAAGAGTAAAAGTATCAAAAACAATGGGCAGATGCAAGCACCCCAGCTCTGGGGTGGTCCTACATGGCTTTTAAAGCAGATAGGTTTCCTAAAGTGTGCTGGAGCTGTTGACATGAAAGTCACAAAAATTCCAATCTGACAGCATTTGCAATGCCATATATCAGATCAGCTGTCAGCTTTACAATGTACAACCCCACAACAGAAAATGCTTGGATAGAATGGAAAATGCACAAAAAAGTCTCTCTTACATTTCATTTTAATTGTTATTTCATTGCAGATAGCAATCGATATATAAATATTTCATATTTTGTCTGATCAACTTAATTTAATTTGTTATTGAACATCAATTCCTGTATTCCAGGCCTGTAACACATTCCCAAACAAAGTTGGGAAGGAGGGCAATATAGAGTTAGTAATAAATTAAAGCAATGTGATTTTAAAGAAGTGATGTGAACAGATAATTATAATCATGATCTGGTACAAAAGCAGCATCCAGAAAAGTCTTTGATGATCAAAGTTGGCCATAGGATCTCCAGTTTATTAACAAATGCATTAGGACATTATTGAAAGGTTTAAAAACAATGTACCTCGAATAAAGCCTGAAAGATTTGCATGTTTCTCCCACTAAAGTGAATGCTATCTTTACACGATTCAATGAGGCTGGAGGAATTTCAGTGCATAAAGACCTGGGACTCAAGTTTGATCTGTACACCATCTTCGATCCCTCAGATGTCACTGCATCAAGAACCATTCAGCAATAGCTGATATAATCACCTTGGCATGGCAAACCTTTGTCTAACACTACAATACCGAGTTATACTCACAAATGCCTCATAAAACATATCTGTGCATAAAGAAGCCTCATGTTAACCATATCCAGAAGTGGTATTAACTTCTCTGAGCTCAGTGGCATTTAGGATGGACCATCACACAGTTGAAATGTGTATTGTGGTCAGATGAATCAGTGTTGCAGGTCTTATCTGTGATCCAGACCAAAAACAAAGAAGGCCATCCAGACTGTTATCAGTAACAATAAAAAAAAACAGGCTCTGCTATGGTATGATGCTGTGTGAGTGCCCTTGACAAAGGTCATTTACACTTCTGTGATGACAACATTAATGCAGAAAGGTCCACTGAGATCTTAGAGTAGCATATGCTGCTTTCCAATCATCATCTTTTCCAGGGACGTACATGCATTTTTCAAAAAGACAATGCAAATCCACATGCTGCCCTCATTACAAATGCGCAGCTGACTGGCCTGCCTGAAGACCTGACCTGTCCCTAACAGAGAAAATGTGGAGAAGTTTAAAATGAAAAAATGACTACAGTGACCCTGTTGCACATCTTAAGTAACTGTAAAAACACTGTGTGTGTGTGTGTGTGTGTGTGTGTCTTTGGGAAATTTGGTTAGGATTTTGGTGCACTTGGCAGGGGATTTAAGACTTGTTGAAGTTGTGTGGCCCCAGCGGTTGTTGGTATCCAAGTGCATTACGTGGTGTCAAAATGGACTGAGTGTCCAAACAGGAGACGTATCTCTTCCAATGTTCATTTCAACCATTCTGAACTTTCCTTTGGAAAAGGAGTTTTAGCCAGTCACATCCCGCCATTTCCACTGGCACTTTCATAAGGAAGAATTCATGGATAATGTGATGGTAACATATAATCCCTACATGGATCCTTACTGATCAAGGCAGATCATTTATGTCACTTTGCAAACTTCATGTAATTAATCAAAGCCGTTCTTACAAGTTCAGCTTCAATGGCCAGAAGTGAGACAGAGCCATATGATAAATTATGCTTTTTATTGTGTGCATAGGCCGTTTTATAGCTTATTTATGCTGTCCATAAACCATGCTCTCAGGCAGAAGCACTGTAACGTCATGGATACTAACATACACAATTATTATTATTTGCCTGTATTATTATCACAGCATTTGCCTGTACAGTCATTTAGGTCCATTGTGGTCCACTGGCTGAAGGTACAAATGGTCCTGGTTCATTTCCTGTTTTGGTGGGGGAGAGTCAGTTGCAGGCCAGGTGTCTCTCTGACCTGTTCCAGTTATTGTGACGAAATGGTGAGTGTTTTATAATGTTATGAAGTTATTGTGAAGGAAAAACACAGGGCTAATTAGTGATTTACATCTGATACACACATCCATTGTCATACTCTCTTAACCCAATCAGCGTAGCAGGGAACCAAGGCCTAGCCAGCATGCAAATACGCACACACACATTCACTGACTCGGTCAAACTGGGACTCATTGGAAACACCACTTGTCCATGTTTGTAATGTAGTAGTAAACCACTGTACCAAGAAGAAACCCAGATACACGCAAGAAGAACACACAAACTCTACACAGTTTGAGCCAGTAATTTCTAAAGCTGTGAGATGTGATGCATGAATGGCATCTCCCGAGTCGAATTAACCTGTGTTTTGGCTGGCTCACTTTCCCTTTTCTTACATGGTCACGCTGGGTTTCCTGTTGTTAATGCTGAAACGCCAAGCTAAATTCACGCTGCTACAGATGTTTCACTTACACTCAAGTTTTTATGTGTTGCTCTTGGTAAAAATGGCCGCATACTATAATTTATGGTATTTGCACAGATATTCATGGTGCCTGCACACAGTCTTTTATTAACACCCCTAACTGACACCTGCAAAGAATTTGTTGCATAATGACACATTTGGCTCGGCTGACTGATTCAGGTTTGTAACCTTCATGGTAGTGAGCTTTATGGTTGGTAGGGCTGAATAGAGAATGCTGCAAGAGGGGCAATTGGAAGTATAAATATGTGGTGGGGCTTGGGGGGGGGGTGTAGAGGCGAGTGTTAGTAGGTGGATAGTTTAAAGGAAAGGTGGAAGAGTTTGCATATTGGAAGAGTAGCATACTGGAAGGTTTTAGGCAATAATAAGAGATCATAAAAGATAATAGCATCCCAATAAGAAAGTGGGCAACAGGTGCATCGTTTTATGCCGACTTCACTTTAAGATTGACCCATCTTGAAGTGATGTCAGTTCTGTTTTCTGAATCATAGCCATCGATTGTCTGAAATCTGCTTTAACATACCTGACTTGCCGTGCAGTGAAAATGACCGGATCCCATTCACAGCAGGATTTCCCACAAAACTACAATAGGTCATGGATGAGAACCTACAGAATATGATCTTCAAGAGTGTGATTTATGTCTGTTGCTAACAACAGTCAACGACTACCACTACAATAATTTACTATATGAGCTTAACTACTGGGTGCTGCTGCGAGAATACAGGATTATATCTGATAATACACATGGACCTAATCATGCAGCTAATTATCTTGGCCTAGTCAATTAAAAGCACTAGAGAGAGAGAGAGAGAGAGAGAGAGAGAGAGAGAGAGAGAGAGAGAGAGGGAGAGAGAGAGAATAGAAATTGTAGCGCTACCTGAGTGCAGCTAATGTTCAATGCTCTCACTTTGACTCGATCTTACACTATACACAGTGACACACACATAACAGGTATTGGAAACTGTCATGACACATTTTCACAAATAAATCAGAGGTACTGTTAACCCGGTTGAATCCCCAGCACTGCACTCGTATTCTTATTGTTACCGTGGGAAAACAATGACAGGCTTATATGATGCAGTCTTACTGCTATTACCTCACACCTGAAGACGATATGGTGTATGTTCATAAAGCTAAATTATTATTTTGCACAAATGACGACGATTCCACGTAGTTTCAAGTCGTGACAGTAGGTTACTGAATGAAAGCGAGGTGAGATGATGCATAACGCCGGTGGAGCTAATATTCGGCAGCCCCGTAATGGAACTTGCACCGTAGTGGGCATGACGTGTAGCGCAGAGTGGAAATGAAAGGCACAAAAGCATACGACTAAAACGCGACGCGATGTCATAACGTACCTTCATAATTCCAACTCTCCGCTTTGTCGCGTCGCCCTGCGGCTATTGTCCAATTTACTAAACGCACTGGAGATCGGAGCGGCCGGTGCCTGCGGATGGTGCTGTAGTATAATAACAGGAGCGCAGCGGCTCGTTTTAGCTTACGGATCCATAGCACTGCACTGCTGCTGATGGTGAGGATGGATGACCATGGGCTTTTGAGAGAAAAAGACAGCAGCGACGCATTACAGCACAATAGCCATGACTCCTCTTCTATTAAAAGCCGGTTTCAATGCCTACATTCAGCGATCGGCGTGTCCCAAGCTGACCGAGAAGGAAGCGGTGGTACGAGAGATGAGAAAATAGCGAAAAGCCGGATGGGGAGGAACACGGTGTAAAACAGTGCGTTTAGGACCGCCTATTGGAGAAAGACATTGGATTAAGGTTGCGCCTGAACCTCGCGATTCACCGAAATACTTTAAAGGGTAGTGCTACATTGTGAACAGCTTCTTCCCAAGAGTCTACTGTCCAGGTCCAAAATTATTGGTACCCTTAGTAAAGATTTGCACCAAAATAAATGACATTCACATGCAAGAACTGACCAAACCCCAAAACGGCACAACATTTAGCTTTGAATGGTCTCATCAGCAAATAATTGGTCACTAAATTAGCAAGAAATTAACAAATAAATAAAGTAGTAAGGAAAAGCCTTTTCCTTACATTTCTTAAATGTTTAAAAGGTTTTGGGTAAAATTGCAGACAGATTTTTATAGAAAGGAAAATCAGTGATGCTCCACTCATGTTTGAATCCATCCATCCATTATCTTCTGCTTAATCCACACTGGGTCGCGGGTCAGCCAGTGCCTACCCGGCAACTCTGGGCCCAAGGGCAGGTTCAACCCTAGACGGATACACACACACACAGTCACACACTATGGGCCAGTTTAGAGACACCAATTTACCTAATACCCATGTCTTGGGAGGAAACCGGAGTACCCGAACTAAATCCCCCGCAGACACAGGGAGGACTCTTCAAATAGCCTCGTTCTTTGATATCGTGAATGCTGCTGTCAGTTTTTTACTTATGTCCTTGAGAATGTTAAATACAGCAGTTGGTCAGCTTTGGACCTTCCCGGTCCTTTCTTTGTTGTTTCAATGCATTGACATATTTTGTTAGTAGCTGATAGTGAAAATTTGGTTTGCTGTGTCTTTTGAGTCTTGTAAATGTCTGAATAGCTGCAGTTTACCTGGTGAATAACGAAACTATGTGGTTTCTGATAGCAACAACCTTATATTTAGCTCTTTTAAGTTTTTTTTAAAAATTCATTTATCTTGGGACTTACAAGATTGTGTAATTGTAAATCTTTATCTGCCGATATCTGGCAATCAGGGTTCTATATAAACCTGCAAGCAGACAAGTCTAGTCTGGCCCATTTTTCCGGCAAATATTAAAACCACTGATAAATTGAAATGGTAAATTGAAATGTCTCTTGAGTCCTTTAATGGCAGTGACATTCTCCAGAACTATAATGTGCCTTGCAACAAATGTTCAGAAATAGTTTGAGGAATATGACAAGTATTCCTTTAAACAATAATGTTTATGAGTTCAAGGTGTTAACTTGACCTTAAAATTTTCCAGATCTCAATCCAAGAATGGCAATTTGATTGCTTTTTGTGGGGTTGTTTTCTGGGGTTTACAGGTAAATTTCGAAAGTGTAATCAATTACAGTAAATATTATGTCTTGAAAGTACAGACAAGAATAATAGCATAATAGGTCCTCCCCTCAGGTTATTTCCTAGCAAATGCTGCTTGCTGTAAGTGGATGCATGTAATCTAATTATTAATATTATTGTAATTGTTTTAATAAATAAGCTAAATAAACATTAATGGAGATCAAATTAAAAGTAACATATACAGACTAATAAATTAGAGATAATGTACATTAATGAAAAGTATCATGAAATAGAAAATATAAACACCAGCAATAACAGCATGTTAGTCTTTGGGATATATTGGTCGACAATAAACAGTTAGTTCTCATAGTTGACGTGTTGGATTTGGGATTTACAGTATTAAATACCCAAGCAACTATAACACGGTGCATATCGTTATGGCCAGAGTGTTAGGTCACAACTTCTACTGGTTGCCTGGTTAGCAGTCGTTAGGGTGCATGTGTCCATATGTTGTGAAGCATAAGAGAAAATAATTGTATCCCGTTTGGCCTGAATGTACAAAAGAGCTACTGTGGGATAATTCACAGAAATATTGAATGCTGATTATATATAAGAATGTGTCCCAACAAATAGTTCAGCGCCCCCTACTGAGTATATGACTACCTAGCCGCAGAATGGTCAGAATGCTCACCACGCTAACCTGTCCACCATCATCACCACCATAAGCATTTGCATGCAAGTGTTGCACTAGACCTTGGAGAAATAGAAGAAGTGACAGGAGTCCATTTACTTGAACCCCTACCCAGCTCTTTGTAATGTCCTATGGTTAATCCTATGGCCAGGGACCAGAGCACATTAAACCTGACAGGAGAAAACCCCTTTAAAATTGCATTAATTATGGCTCTTATTTGGAAATATTTATCATTTATTCATTAATTCGTTCATTTTGCGGCGTGCAAGGGCCTAACCAGCAACAGAGGCCGCGTTGCAGGAACAAACACTGCATGTGTCCCCACTGCAGGGTACATGCACAAACATTGCAAACAGTTAAAAAGTGCGAGAAACTAAACATAATATCTGTAATAATGACATGACATTGTTTGCTTGTTATCTAGAGCAAGTCATAGCCAATCACTGGATTGAAAACTATAGACAAACTCGGTATGTTAATTTGCTAGCAGTAGCTAGCTAACTTGCTCAGTCAGTTCTCATGATTGTTTTAAATATACTGATAGTTCATATATGCATTCATTTCCACAAGTAAGATATTTTGCATCAAAAGTTAATTATTTGGCATTAATTGTGTAGCATACATAACATAAAACATTACTCATATTAAAGTGGTGGCCTGGTGGGTAGCACAGCAAGAAGGCCTTTGGTTAAGTCTCAGTTGGAGAAGCATTAGCTTCATTATGTATTTGTTATAAATTAAATATAATACAATTACCTCAACATGTCCTGTGTGATTCTGTAATATCATTTTAATAATACACAGTTAATCAGAGACAATGAAACACTAATACTAAATAGCCTATTATAAAGCGCCTTTATTAATATGCATAATATGCATCTATAGTCCCTTCAGTCATTTCAGTTGATGACCACATGTGTGTCTCTCAAGTTTCATTAAATCGGCTAGTATGTCAGGGCAGTAGGATCAGAAATAGTGTATCAGTACGGACTTGTTAGTGCAGTAGGATGCGGTTTTGGGCCGTAGCCATGGTGACAGGTCGGTTCTCAGCCTATTCACTCTGCAGTACTGCTCTGTGCCTCAGTGCCACTAATGCTGACATCAGCATGCACACGCTCTTCACACTACTCTATGACATAAGGCTCCAAAGTCTACTCACAAAACCACCTCCTGGTTCTGCTTGAGATCAGATAGGGAGGAGGCTGTGTGATTCTGGAAAGTAGTGCTGATGGGGAAGAACTGAGAAGTACTGAATCTTTTTTAAAGAAATCTTTAAAATGTATTGACTGTATTGAATCACTAGCACAGCTTTCAACCAGAAACTGTAGTATCTCAAAAGGGCTTATGGGATGTGAATTGGAAATGCAATCAGGGCAAGAACACTTTTTATATAAAACATAAGCTTTTTGGTAACATTAAAGCACCCTAATTTCAAAACCGCTAGTGAATATGCTTTAATTAAGCCCAAATCAGAAAATCAGTGCTTCTTAGATTTACTTGTATTGTAAGCTGTCTGTACAGCTTCATTAAATTATTTAATATGTGCAAAAGTTTTGGGTATTCTGTATTTGCTGTTAGTTTTCTGCTTATTATTCATTTCATTTTTAGATGACACTGCACTTAATTCTGCAAGAGCTTAATCAGAATCAAGAATCATGTTAAGTTTTGCCAAGTATGTTTACACATACAAGGAACAATTTACATGTGCTGTTTCTTTAAATACTCACTCCCTGTTATTCTGTTCATTAAAGGTCAGAGGTCAGGGAGGTGTATCATCCTCAGCATTGCAGTGGCATTGATGTGGTGGTGTGTTAGTGTGCGTTGAGCTGGTACGATTGGATCAGAGAGAGCAGTGCTGCTGGAGTTTTAAAACACTATTCACTCACTATTCATTTTATTAAAGACATTTACTTTGTTGCTTCACCTTTTAGATGTAATGACAGAGACAGTAGCTCATCTGTTGCTGCACAGTTTGTGTTAGTCATCCTCTAATCAGTATTCCAACATGATAACCCCAAACACCTTCAATACGACCACTGCCTTGCTAAAGAAACTGAGGGTAGCCTAGTGGTTACGGTACTGAGCTTTGGTACTGTCCCTGAGCAAGGCCCATAGCGCACAATTGCGTGGATTGTAAGACTGAGAATGAGAGAATTAAGGCAGTCCTGGAAATTAATGGTGGCCACGCAAAAAAAATATTTTTGACCCAATTTGGCCATTTTTACTGCCGTTTGTGACATTACTGGCGTTTGTTGAGTAATTTTGAGGGCACAGCAAATTTACACTGTTATACAAGCTTTAGACTGACTAATTTATATTGTATCAAAGTGTCATATCTTCAGTGTTGTCCCATGAAAAGATAATAAAATATTTTCGAAAATGTGACGGGTGTATATTTAATAAAATATATAAATACTTAATGTTCAAACAGATATACTTTATTGTTTTTCGCAAATATTCACTCATTTTGAATTTGATGCCTGCAACACATTACACATTAGGTTGGGACAGGGGCAAGAAAAGACTGGGATAGTTGAGGAATGCTCAAAAGGAATGCTCATTCACAAGCAAGGATGGGGCGAGGTTCACCACTTTGTGAACAACTGTGTGAGTAAATAGTCCAACAGTTTAAGGACAATGATTTTCATCGTGCAATTGCAATGAATCTAAAGAATCTGCTAGAATCTCTGTAAGTAAGTGGCAAGTCTGAAAACCAATATTAAATGCCTGTGATATTCCAAACCAAAGCCCTATATCAACTACACCCAGAAACGCAGCCGGTTTCTCTGGGCCCAAGCTTGAGGTGGTGAAACAGATTAGTTTTGTTGTTACATACCTTTTGCATAGCTTATGTATCTCTGTAGTTTGTTGTACATCTAATATTTTTCACCAAAACCATCTTCATACTACTGAAGTCACTCCACTTTTGGGGACAAACTCCAGTATCGCAGAACCCACTTTCTGCCATATATGTTGCTCTGTCTATGGGTCACGTAATGGACGTACTCCATACTCTGTGTAAATACAGATTGCGTAAAGATGTCGGAATATCACGATCTGGATGTTTTATATCGTCTTACAAAATATATACCGATATTATAGCAAACGATACGATATCTCGTATCGGAACATCTCTAGCTGCCATCTAAGCAACGTCTTTGCAACGTCAACGTGGCTTTGTTGTAAAAGAGTGCTAATGCTACTAGACTAGCCTGCCTGCAGTCGAGATCTGTCTCCCATTGAAAATGTGTAGTGCACTATGAAGTGCAAAATACGACAGTGGAGACCCCGGAATGTTGAGCAACTGAAGTTGTACATCAAGCAAAAATGGGAAAGAATTACACCTACAAAGCTTCAATAATTAGTGTCCTCAGTTCCCAAATACTTATTAAGTGTTGTTAAAAGGAAAGGTGATGTAATACAGTGTTAAACATGCCCCGTATCAACTTCTTTGCAACATGTTGCAAATTCAAAATAAGTGAATATTTGCAAAAAAAACCCCAATAAAGTTTGTTTTCCATTTGGACAACAAATATCCAGTATCTAGTAGTGTATTCAATTAAATATAGGTTGAAATGGATTTGTACATCATCGTGTTCTGTTTTTATTTATGTTTTACACCGCGTCCCAACTTAAATTAAAATTGGGGTTGTTCTTGGTAGTTTATCTAATGTTGTTGTGTTGATTTTGTATTTCCTATTGCTAGTTGTAAGGATACTAGCAATTAGGTTGAAAGGTTTGCATTTAGTCTAAAATTAGCTTTCACTTCTGTCACATTGATAGAGTATTTCCTTCACTTCTTTGCTCTCACTGAGACTTGGGTCACCTCAGAAAATGGAACAAAACCTGCTGTGCACTCACCTACCATTTAATTTTCCCATTCTCCTGTCTGCTTTTTACTCAACCAGAATGTTTTTCTTTGTTCAATGCCTGATCCTCACATGTCCTGATTTGCATTTGTGAGCATCATATCCTCATAATCTATTGCCCTCCTTGTCTACTTCACAACTTTATCAGTTTGATTCTCATCTTTGCTCAGTTTTGTGATTCCAGTTCACCCTCCCTACTCATGGCCATGATTTCAACTTCAAGTTTTTTGAACTGACTCACACTTCATTACACAACAATTCACAGTGCAGGCAACAACTGATGTTGTCTTCACCAAGAACTCCACCCAACCACTTTCATCCTAACAGTAACTTTAATCTCATTTCCATGTCAGCAGTTCCAGTGTCATACAGCCCATGGCTAACCTGCTTTTTGCCTGTACTTGTTTTTTTTTTTTCAGCTCGACCAAAACACTAATAACAAATCATCCGATGACCTGGCCCCTTAATTCAGTACCATCTACACTTCTCCAGGTAAGTGACAGCAACCTTGTACCATATACCACTGAAATGATCAAGAAAACACTGTCATCTTGCCTGGTTCCTCCTCTCTTCAATATGCTGACTTATACCTATACTGAACAAGCCATCACTCAACTCAGCTGGTGTGTCCATTGTTACCCGTCTTCCATTTCTGTCCAAAATGTTTGAATATACTGTACTTGAACAACTGTCAAGAAAAGACCTTTCTTGAAAATAATCAGTCTGGTTACCAGGCAGATCATTATACAGAACATGTTCTCCTTGCAGACACTAAAGCAATTTTTGCTGAGGAAAATGTCAATGTCTCCATTTTTTTCACTTCTTTTTCTGTCTTCTGCATTTCACACTGTCTTGGCTCTTGACAACTTGGGTACTAGTGGTCCATGCGCTTGCTTGGTTCTCTCTATTGTTCATTGTACAATATTGTTTATACCAGGCAGCATGGTGAGGTGCATTTATAGCCCCACATTGGATTACTACAGGAGTTTATCATGGATCAGTTCTGCTTATGTTTTCCCTGCACACTAAATTACTGAGCTCAGTGATAAGATCCCATGGATTCTCACACCATTGCTAGGAAGATAATATTAAGCTCTTAATTTCCAGCTTCCAGGTATCTTATTGCTTTTATTTTTGTAGATGGCAGAATACAATCTGAAGCACACAATCTGGACAATACCTACCCGATCTCTCTCATGGCAAAGAACTTTCAAGCGGCATAGCCAGTGTCACTGCCCACTAGCTCGCACAGCAAATAGTTTAGGACATTTTATTTAGTTTCACGCATCCTGAGCACCAGTATTGTATCCAAATTGAGATAAACCACATACAAATGTGCTCGTAAATGCATCCCAATACACACTGATATCCTGTTGTCTGGTGACTTGAGATGCATTGTAGCTACAAATTAAGGAAGTGTAATTGCATTTGATTGCATCTATAAAAGCACATTTGATTGCCAAAACCCACCTAACATGATGCATGATCCATGATTTCCATCATTGCATGACGAGAGGAACAATAATGGAAGATATTCAGAGTATTATCAAAGCAATTTGAACAGATATTACTGTACATATAATATGATTAGCTTCAACCATTTAGCTTTATCAAGACCAGTCTGATCTCTGACCTATAGTTCCACTTCTTATGGTGACTGTATTAATTATGTGTTAACGCTCTCTGCTTCTAAACATTAACCCATGAATTTGACTCCTTTCTCTTAGTAAGAATTATGTAAAAATTGATGAAGCAACCATTTGATGAAGCAACCATCTTTTTCAAATCAAAACAACACAATTCATATTTCTTTAAACTTCAAATTTCTTATTTAGCATCCAACTGAGAACATGCTTGTTAGTATCATTCATTTGTATTGTCTGAGTGGACATAAATAAATAAATTGTTTAAGTGTACACATTAATTAACACAGGTAAAACTAAAAAGGTTTTTCACCCTAGCTTGAGGTATATGTGTTTTCTTTTATCAGCAGATTTATATGACATCTCGACAGACGTTCTATGACATACTGAATGCGACCCTGTCTTTAAAAAATCTCACTATGTAGGCAACATTGGGCACAATAATATACTGAATAAACCAAAAGTACAAGTAGCCTAGAGTAAGTAGTCCTCTTAACTTATAAGTAATTGCTTAGTTTGAAAAAAAAAAAAAAATCAAAACTACAGATACTGTTAAGAACAGGTAAAAAACATGAATAAGAAACATTCCACATTAACTTTCAAATATCCAGTTGTAATGTCATATGCATGTGTATTAGATTTATATCTCTGGAGACAGATTGTGTCTTTTTCTCTCAAATGAGTAATTTTGGGTATTTCAGTGCACTAAATTAAATGATTATGAGGGCACGTTCTCCACATACGCTGCTGCGTTGCCAAGGAAACCAAGGAGTATCCTAGATACCGTATCCGAGGAAACAACGCCCTTCGCATCATCGAACCATCGTTTTGTAAAAACAAATGTAAATTTAAGAATATTGCTCTGTTAGACCAACACAATCATTATTCTATTGTTTCCATTATTCCATTAAGTTTGTTCTCACATTAACGTGCAATTAAACAGTTAAACTTAGATAATTAAAGAAGATAGTGATGAGGCGATGACAGCTGGTGCGTCTGTGTGAGTATGTGTGTGCGCACGCGCGAACCTGTGTGTTTTAGTGCGGAGGGGGTACATTTAAGAAATTAATTTGGTCCGTTGATTGAATTCGTCTAATACAAATGAAGAAAATGAAAAAAAAAATTCCTATTCATTAAACTGCAACAGGTTATATACGTACCTGGCTGATTATAAATATCATAAACTGTACATTATTATACTCTCAAGACAATGAAAAACTGTGCCGTAATGTACCACTAGAGGGGAGAATATATCCACCAAACGTTGGTCACAGTAAGTCAACAAAAATGGCATGTAGGCATTTATTATATTAAATCGAACTAAATATAAGTAAAATATAACTTTCTGCAAGTGCAACGTAAATTACACTGGATAACAAATATTTTGTTCCATGCAAAAAATATATAGCTGTATTTATATTCTGCATTCTGACCTTAAATACATATGTGTTTTCAGAATTTCTGTCACTCGTGTTCCATGTCCTGTATTGTTATAATTTATGAGGTGTAGTATATACACTCACTGGCCACTATTGGGTACATCAGTTCAATGTCCGTTTTTGCAAACATCTAAACAGCAAATCAGTAATGTGGCAGTAATGAAGTGTGTTTAGACATGTAGACATCTTCAGGGCTACCTGCTAAAGTTGAAGGCAAGCATCAGGTTGGAGAAGAACAGAGATTTTAATGTGTGCTAGATAGGCTGGTCTAATTGAAAAAAATGCTGATTTTCATGCACAGCCACAGCCTTTCATCAGGATAATGTGTCATGTGACAAAGCTGAAGTCATCTCAAACTGGTTTCTTTAAACTGACTATGTGTTCACTCAGATGGCCTCCACAGTCACCAACAGAGAACCTGGGACATGTTGCAATGGCAGATTTGCATCATGGATGTTCAGCTATGTGAGGCTATGAGCTGTAGCCTCGTGCGATGCTATGTCAATCTATGTGTGACTCATGTCAATATGGACCAAAATCTCTGAAGAATGTTTCTGGCACCTTTGGTGAATATGTGCCACGAAGAACTAAGACAGTTTTGAGGGCAAAACCTGGTATTAGCTAAGTTTTATTGAATGTCGTTATCCAGTGTTAGTTTTAGTTTGATATCCTTGTTTAGCTCTTTAGTGAAACCCAAGGTTATTGAATGTGAGAACTACACTTACAGTAAATCCCAGACAGATTTAAGGTATTAAAAAGCGAATAACAAAATTAACAAAAACAAAGTGAAACACTTCATGGCCTATAATATGGGAGTGCAAAAACTGTTACATATGTGTAAATGGTACAGTGTATACCCTTATGTAAACTTAGAACTGACAGGATGTTGACTTTAAGAGGATGCCTAAATTAATATTAAATGAGCACTAGGTTCTGCAAAGATTACCGGGAATGCTCAGAATTGTCACACATATTACAGAAGGGTCAGGAAGAAATGCTACAATTGAAAAATTGCCCAAATGCTTCGTTTTGGTTTATAAGTGATATTGTTATAAATATGTGAATGGGATTTTTGAAAATAGTACTTATTTCCTGTTTCCTGTTTTTGATACATTTGATGATGTTCTGATGTAAAATAAATGCTCCTCATTTTAGACATTTGGAGTGGAGTAATAGCACATTTTAATGCCTGTCATGGTTCAAAACAAAAATACTATATTTCCCATTGGCTTCATAACAATAGCATTTATAGTAGCAACCTTCTATTGTGCCTTTGTAAATGTGCTTCCCCTGCAGCCCTATAAAATACTATTTTGGGGTAGTGTACCTCTTGGCTAGAGATTGTTAACTAATAGACAGACCTCTACTGTGCACATGTATCTGCTGTGATATTTTGCCCAGCTGACAGACTTTGAGAGGAGGAACATCACTGGACTGAGAGAAGCAGAATGGTTGTTTAGAAGAACTGCCTGCAAATTATGCTGTTCTGACCTAGCTGTTAGGAGGTTTTGGGTGTTGAACAGTGGTTTTGTTAGGGCCAGCACATATGACAAACATACTTGACAAACTAGGCAGATGGCCCAGTCAGACCACCAGTAAAGATGATTGTTTAATTCCACAGTTTCAATGATAACCTCCAGAGACATGTAGAACCTTCACTACACCCCCCTTTCCAGCTGCTTAAAAGAGGAAATTTGTTGTCACAGTACCCATGTGTCTTCCCATTGAAAGCCTGCCACTGTTGGCTTAGTTTGCAGTGGTGCTATGAAAGAGAAACCTAGATAGCTACTGACTTGAATTCTAACGTGTTAGTACCCTAACCTTGGAATAAGCACCTTGCACGCCCTGCATTTCAATCCATGATGGCGTAGTGTGTTAATAACGGTCATCTTTGAGATTGTGGTTCCAGCTCTCTTCAGGTCATTAACCAGGTCCTACAGTGTAGCCCATGCAACTCTTGTGCAGGTCTACAGTTTTGTACCTGGTGTCCTTAGACAGCTCTTTGATCTTACGCATGGTGGAGAGGTTGGAGTGTGATTGATTGAGTGTGTGGACAGATGTCTTTTTAATACAGGTAACAAATTCAAACAGGTACACTTAATATAGATAATGAGTGCAGAATATCAATGAAAAACAGCTCTGTGAGAGCCAGAATTCTTGCTGGTAGGTAGGTAGGTCAAATATTTTATTGTTTTATTCATTTTTGGAATGTTATTATTTTATTCAATAAAATGCAAATATACATTTTATTTTCTGGATTTTTTTCTCACACAGTTGAAGTGTACCTACAATAGGAATTACAGATCTCTCGATTTTCTTGTAGGTGGGAAATCTGAAGTCTATCAAATACCTATTTCCCACTGTACCTAAATCTGTATGTACTGTTTAACGTCTGCATTACGTTATGAGAAACAGGACTTAAGATTACATACTTATATTGTATGAGACAGATATGTATTTCCTTCTATAATTCTTAAGAACTTGATTGAAAAACTGCATGGCGCTGCGTTTACAATGTCACAATGTATGTTTTTATTATGTATTGTTTTTGTTCACAGACATATTTCTATATAGTGCATATCAGGAGTTTGTGTGTTTTAGAGTTAATGTTATTCGTTAAAGTTTTTGAGAAATATAGCAGGTCTTTGTGTAATATATATTAGGGCCAATCTGAACTGGTTTAGAGAGTGTACGGCTAGAGATAGTAAATCTGGCAACCCTGCTGTCGACGCTCCATATATTCATCTGCCCAGAATCCATTTCTTTAATAAGTTGCCGGGCTGCCGGCCGGTCACCTCGAGCCACCTGTTTTACTGATGGCGTAATGAGGAGGTGTGCAGAGAAATATGAGATATAACCGGAGAAACGGCGTGTTTAGCAAAAGTTGATCGTTCCGACCGTTCAGCTGAAAGTTGCGGGATTGGGAAACGTCATCTTCGGGATTATTTAGAGTGCCGCAAGGAACCTTTTTTTTGGAATACCGACTTACTTATTTGACTACGCGCGATGAAATGGCATTAGGAAGTAAGGGGAGTTCTTTGGTTTCCAGTTTAATGTTATATTTGTAAGAGAAAATAGATGATCATCACGCGCTGCGTCCCAATGAGGTGAAAAGAAGATCCGACATGAATGAGGAGAGGCGTAAAAGTAAGCCAGTACATTTACTACGGCTTTCTTTCGCTTTAAATTACTTTGCTGTGCCACCATTCGTTACGATGGTAGTTTACATACATGTAGGCTTTTCAGCAAACATAACTTTCAGATAAGGGGAAGAATGCTTGCCATTGAGAACTACCTGCAAACTATACTGCTCTCCAAAAATGAATTGATATTTAATACATTTTGTGAGCAGTATATTATAAATGTTATTAATAAAATAAAAATCTAAATATTATTTAATTGCAATTTAGTACATCAAGTAAGATTGACATGTACTGCAAATTAACTTACCAGTAACAAATCCTAAATGCTAAAATGTTAAACACAGCATGCTGGATAAAAAAAAGCAAGACTATGTTGGTCGTGGTTGATTAATGCTGGTTCATGCTGGCCTGGTGCTGGTTAAGCTGGTGAACTAACATGGTTCTGCTGGTAAGTTGGTTGATCAGCACACCATTGTCTAAAACACAGGTTATGATGGTCCTGACTGTTTTTCTTTGTGTTAATGAATGCTAAACCATAAAATAAACGAACACAAAAAAGCAACTGGGTTATTATTTCCCCCATGTTCATGACTGTTTCCATACAGTCAGCATTTAATTTAGTTGACTGTGTCTTAACAGCCCCAGAATAAACTATTTTCCAGTAAAATGTAACTAAAGAACAGCAAGGTACATGGGGCTAAGGAAAGATCACAAGAACACATTTAAATCCTGTAAGAATCAGACTGTGGAACACTGTGTAATCCCTTAGATTCTGATGTCACCACAGAAGAAAAAATGTGATGTGAAATGTGAATGATTATTAATGATTAATATATACATGTTTTGGCATACCACAATTTGGCATACACTGATTTGCAGAGTGACTTTCATCTGGTGTAACCTTACAAGGTACCATCTGGATTGCCGGTTAGGGGCTTTGCTCAAGGACTGAAAAAATGGTTGCTAATTAGTGCTGGGACTTAAAGCTTTGACCATAATAATCAGTAGTTCAGTACCTTACTACTGCACCACCATGGTCCTTGTTAAAACACTGAAAATTCATCTGAAGACAACAGAAATATCTAATTCTTCGTTCGTTTGGAGGCAATATATTCAATGACAAACAATAAAAATGCTTAGATTTTGCATGTGACTATAATTGTAATTATACATCTTAAAAAGGGACTGTGGTGACCAAGTGGGTAGGACACTGGACTGTGGACCAGAAAGTCCAGGTTTCAAATCCAAGCTTCTACAGTTGGGTCCCTGTGCAAGGCCCTTAACCCACAATTGCTTGAATTGGAAGACTGTATGAGTTGCTATGGATAAGGTCGTCTGCTAAATAATGTAAATGTAAATGTAATAGACTTTAAGACACTCTCGTCTCTGCATGGATTTACTTTGGGTACTCCAGTTTCCTCCCACAGTCCAGAGACGTGTGCTAGAATACTTGGTGTTTATAAAGTACCCTGAGTTAGTGGCTAATGTCGATGACTGTTTAAGTGTATGAGCCCAGTGGTGGATTGGTGCCTTGTCTAGGGTTGTTCCTGCCTTGTGTCTTGTGTTGCTGGCTAGGCACCGGCACAGACACAATATATATAACAAACCATGTGAATTTCAGAACAGTCTCTGATTTTAGTGTTTTATTTTTAATACTAATAGCTTATTTAAAGCCAAAGAGAATAGCCTAAAACCATATCTCAGTGAATTATTTTGTCTTTATTTAAAATAATTCACTAATTCAATAATTAAGTCTGCATTTAAATAATAAAGTTAGAATTAGATAGCAATACATTGTTATCTTTTATATTTTTTTTGTGCAGTAGTTGGCTTATTGGTTAGCTAGCAGCTAGCCATATGAGTCCATGAGTACTAGAGTACTAGCCTGCATAAAAACCTCTGTCCCGAAATCCTTTTCGTTCACTCACATGTGCTCTGCTCGTGCATGAAAGTAGGTCACATCTGTCACAATATGGCTCAGCTCACCTTTTGCAGAACTCTCCTAATCAGAGCCAGTGACTGACTAGAAACCTGGATTTCATGTTCTTGAAAATCCTCAAAGTTACCCTGCAAATTATGACTTTTTCCTTTCTTTTAGTGTAGTAAAGTAACCTTCTATGAGAGAGTAAGTAGTGGAAGAATGCTACAGGATTTTAATTCTAATCCCTAGCCACACAAACACAGCTGTCATGTATGTGTTACTGTCACAGATAAGAATTTCTTTTCCTGTGCTTGGATATTCGGAAAATAATTCCAACAATAAAATAGTATAACAAGTTGTGTACAAGAAATTAAATCAAAATAATTTAAAACTTTAAATATTACACCATAACAGACATTATGATTTAAGTATGGGAAGGGAGGTGCTCACGGGAATAGGGTTGTACCAGTCATATATGTTAATTTATGTAGATAAATCAATGATTTCTGTAAATATTTGTAGAGAAAATATTTGGATTCATAGATTGGTGACTCGTGAAGGCTCCAGTCAGTTACGGTACGTTTAAGTCCATGTTACTTGCTGTGAAATTGTACTATGCAATCTGGATGTGTCTGAATACCATATTACTTATACACTGCTCATAAAATTAGGGTATATTTAAAAATGAAATGTCCCCTAATTTTTGAGAGCAATGTATATACATATATACTGTTTATTATATCTCAACGCTCCATTACTGTAGTGTAATAGGTAATGCCTAAGTAGTCAAGACATTGCAGTGTTTCCCATACATTGGTTCATTTAATATCAACAATGATAGCCATGTTTACATTTTTTATTTAAGCTAAGTAAAATCATTTCAGTGTAAAGCAGATCCAGCGCACATAATTCAGCATGTGGTATGACCTGATCACCAACATTAGCATCATCCCAGTGTTTAGGCTCGTCCTGTGGTCTGACGAGTCCACATTTCAAATTGTTTTAAGAAATCATGGACGTCGTGTTTTCCGGGCCAAAGAGGAAAAGGACTGTTTGTATTGTTATCAGAGCAAAGTCCAAAGCAAATATCTCTGATGGTATGGGGGTGTATTAGTGCCTGTGGAATGGGTAACTTGAACATCTGTGAAGGCACCATTAATGCTGAAAGGTACATACAGGTTTTGGAGAAACAAATGCTACCATCCAAGCAACGTCTTTTTCAGAGATGTCTTTGCTTATATCAGCAAGACAATGCCAAGCCACATTCTGTACGTATTACGACAGCATGGTTTCATAGTAAAAGTGGGTACTAGACTGGCCTGTCTGCAGTCCAGATCTGTCTCCCGTTAAAAATGTGTGGCGCATTATGAAGCGCAGAATACGGCAATGGAAACCCTGGACTTTTGAGCCACTGAAGTTGAAGAAGGAGAAATAATTCAGCCTGCAATTAGTGTCCTCAGTTCCCAAACGCTTATTGAGTGTCACTAAAAGGAAAGTAATGGGGAAAGTGATGTAACACAGTGGTAAACATGCCCCCATCCCTACTTTTTTGGAGCAGTTTTCAGGCATCAAATTCAAAAAGTCTGAATGTTTGGAAAAAAAAACAACGTTTCAAAATTAAATATCTTGTCTTTGTAGCGTATTCAATTGAATATAGGTTGAAAAGGATTGGCAAATCATCGTGTTCTCTTTTTATTGATGTTTTACACAAGATCCCAACAGAATTGGAATTGTAGTTGTAAAATTCCCTGTTCATTTAGCAGGTTAGGCTAAAGGTATGGGATTCTGACACTGCCACCGTGCAGTTAGCATTTGGCTCAGTCGCTCTGTGTATGTGCATGTATATATGTCTATGTCTGTGTGTGTATGCCTGTGCCCCCAATAATGACATGGAAAGATTAACTTGTTAATATTCAGCTGGCACCACCCCATTTTCCCACATGTCGGCCTTAAAATGAGTGTCTAATTTTGTTTCTGAAAACAGTCCCACCTCTGACAGTATGAATCGAACATGCATTTAGCTACATTTAAAAAAATCTTTGAGCTAATCATTTATTAAAGCATTCAACCTACATGTTTTACATCCACTGCTTTTGACTAGCTTTAAAGCTCAATTATACATTATTTATTATAAATACTTGTCCATTATGTTAATACTGTCCTGATACAATAAATACAAATTAAGCTGAAAAATGCTGGCGTGTTCCTTTAACTGTGCATACCACTGTGGTCTTTCATGTTGTCCATGGCAAATTGATATGAGATGCAAGCAGTCACACGAGAACATTAAAATGGCAGGCATTAAAAATATGCCGCCTTGTAATGTGTTAATGTAGTGTCTCAAGCACACTCAGCATTTGTTATGTATTGAATGAGCACTGGTTAAAAATACTTGGAATAGCATCCATTAATAACAGTAGCTCAATCAAACAACTAAACCTCTGCTCTCATCAGGCAATGGGTACTCCAAAGACTTGGAGGAAGGTGGAGGAGATGGGGAGGAAGAAGAGGAGGAAAAGCATGGAGAAGAGGTGGGCGATGGAGGAGAGGATGAGGAGGACAAGTGGGATGATGATGGAAGGCCTAGGATAAATCGTACAGATACGATCAACTCCACTACCAGCTCCACAGGCACACAGAGGAAGAAGAGCCAGCATGGAAAAAAGCAAGTGCAAGGCTCCAACCAAGTGCAGCGAGCACCACGAGCCCTCTTCTGCCTTAAGCTGAACAATCCTATCCGCAGAGCTGCAGTGTCCATCGTGGAGTGGAAGTATCCTTTAACAGCTTAATGTTTGGTAAAACTGAGGTTAAGTTATAGTTTTGGCTTAAACTAAAACAATGTTACCAGACCAAACTTTAGGTCCGATAAATGCTCTAAGTTATGTATTCTAAATGGCTGCCACACCAGAAGTACCCTAAAGTATAGTAATTTAAGTGGTCAACGGATTTTGGATGGCAGAAAGATCTAGTGGCTTGGAGGTTAGAACCAGTTACTGGAAATATCAGATATCCTGGGTTTTAGACATATTTTTATACATTTATTTAAGTGTGTAAATAAAATTTGTCGGCTACAATAACTGTAAATCTGTTTGGGCACAAATAAATAGCTAAGAATAGGACTCGGATCCGGACCTTTTTGAAGTATTCTCTTATTTTAAGTATAATTTGCTGTTAGGGATGACTATCACTATATATCATAGAAGTGCTGCATAGAGACAAGAAAAAACGAGAAAAGTTTTTATACTTGTAGATCTGTTTGCTGCATTTGACACTGATTTTCATCTCTACTTTCATCTCTGTCCACGTGGACACCTGGGACCGTGTTCATCTGCTATGAAGAAGCTAAATAAATGTACTTTTTTTATTCCCTCCATCCACCTCCCAAAAAATTTACTGTCTTTCTAACATTTGCTGCTGGATGATAAAAACAATTTGAAACTTCAACCAATATTTCTCAACCTCACAATCAGTGTACATGGTCTCATTGCCCATATGGGCCTACACAGCAAATAATTTTGATCAGATTTTTTTATAACTACATCAAATCAAGGACCAGATTTTGTATCCAGTGTCCTTTTCTGTCCAGAGAATCTGCTCAGATTCTTCATCTTTCCAGTCTTAATTACTACAATGTTTGATTGCACTCTTGTTCCATTGCCGCACTACTTACAGTATCATTCACAATGCTGCTGCATTGTAGGTAGGTAGGAACCAACTACATTGGCTTCTTAAATCAACGAATATCAAATTTTAAACTCTTGTCCTATATTTGCAGACCTCATAAGGTTCTGCTCCACATTATTTACATTTCTTTTCTCCAGAAGGTCATAACTGCTATCCAGCTTAGTTATTCTGATTCAAGATTTCTCATACATCCCTTATTAAGGTTGTGCTCGCACGTCCACATCTCAGTGTTTCAGTGTACAGGCTTCTCCTTGGTGGAACGATAACACCATGACACTATGATGAAAAGTAATATATTCAGTGAATACATAGCATTATGTATCTTCTACCATTTGCAGTTTTGTTGTTTCTTTTTTTTACATTTTTCTCAACATAGTCTCGAGCCTTTACTTAGAACCTGGTTGTTGACTTGTTAGCAGAACAAGTTTCTAGTCTGACTGGTAATAAATACTTATAGATCATTGAGTGCATGCATCATCGCACCTCAGTCTGTTTGTATGTTTTGTAAGTCACTCTGAAAAAAAGTAATTGAAAGATGACTAAATGTTAATGTAGATGTTTTGATAAAACTATAAATAAAAAGAGAAAGTAAATAAGAGTAATTTAACTTAGTGCATTTGTAAGTAAAGTTTTAACCATATAAAAAGAAATTGTTAGATGCAGTTTTGGTAAAACAATGTATTTTTGATCAAATATCACTAAAATACACTTGTCACAACAATTTGGGGATATTTCAAAATGAATATGAAGCGATTAAAAATGAAGCATTTGATTTTATTTCATTAAACAAGATCATCAGAAAAGCAAATGAAAAGTCAAAGAAAGTTGTTTGATTACATGAATGAGATAATGAGATAAGCAAACTCACTAATCTTGATTGGATGAGAGTAACACACATTGACTGGTCAGTAGGGTGTATGATCATCCAAGACTGCCAAAATACACTGACAGTTATGGGGCATGGACAGAATCAGACTGTTTAGAAGTTCTTGTGGTATCTTCTTCTTCTTATGTTTTTAATTTCCCCTATTTTTTGTGAGCAGTGTAGTAAACAGTGCACTGTGCCTTGACTTTGCTGTTCAGACCTTTTGATATCTTCATTCTTCTGGCTATATTTGCCAACTGTGTGGCTCTAGGGGTGTCTAAGCCTTTTCCAGAGGATGACTCTAACTCAACAAACCATGATTTGGTGAGTAGCAGCAACTCAAAGAGAAACTGTTAAAGTCATTTACAAAATGCAGTTTGTACACAAGTATTTAGATGTTTAGTTGTTCCTTGGTATTCCTCAGTCCTTTAACAATCAAAGCGACAATAGCTAATATCAGATTTCCTGTATAGATGTACATAAACTTAGTAAAGCATTTAGTATCCAGCTCCAGGCATGAGAGGCAACTGATTTCTTATGTCTCACCGGAAGGTTCAGTAGGTGGAGAAAAACACTAATGACTAAACTGACAGAAAAATGTGTAGTGAAAAATAAACAACACTCGGTAATTAGTAATATTTGGTGTTTGATCAATCAGACGTATTTAGCTAGTGTTGATAATTCCTGGCCTACATTTACTTTACAGAAGAGAAAATTCCAAGGTATTATAATTGAGCCTTGTTCCTTTAGTTTGTTTGTTTATTTGGTTTATTTATTGTCAAGTTCAGCATGAATTATTTTACAAGACACTATTTAACAAGACACAAGATTACATCGAAAAAGTTGAAAGAAACTAGTGATAAATACTCAGGAGACGTGTTCATTAGTGTAATCGATTAACCTAATGCATGTATCTGGGCTGTTGGAGGAAAGTGGAGCAACAGAGTAAACCCACTCAGACTGGGAGGACTCCACACAGAACGAGTCCCTGGCTCGAACCAGGAACGCTGGAACTGTGAAGCGACTGCGCCAACCGCTGCATTACTGTGCCACCCTAGTTCCTTTAGTAAAGTCTCTGAAATTCCTCATTAATGAAAAATGTTTCTATATTTTCTTAAAAGTGAAGAATAGACATGTATATTTGTGGATGTTGTTTTTGCAGATTATACAATGAGTACTGCACCTATGAACACATGCAGCTCCTCCACCACCTTTTTAGCACACATAGTATAATCCAAGTGCTTTAAATCTGATCCAATAAAATAAGTAACTTTAATCTTTTCCCTTGTCAGCTTCATGAAGCCTCACTAGCCTAAGTGTCACCAGTTCCTGTTTTCATGGCGGTGGTGAGATGTCAGTCATAAATACATAATTTCACATGAGGACTGGCAAGTGTGTATAGATAAATGAACTGTCCATTTGCTACAAACGCTTCTGCAGTGCAGGGTACAGAAAGCGGTACACACAGCCTTCCACAACTTGGAAAGGTCACCTAGTATTAAGAGAATTCACTGACCACAAATGGCCGAGGGCTCTCTCTGGTCACTGGCGATCAGAGCAAATATAGCTCATTTATTAAAGCAACAATTGTCTAGGATGTATTTTGACCCCATGTCTTTGTCCTTTTAAGAATTGAATTTATTGGACCATCCATGTAGGCAACTCTCAGGGCTGTTTGAGTGCCATTTATGCAAGGCAGAATGGAATCCTGTTAGTGCACCAACACTTAGTACAACAAACAGTTACTAGTCTGCTAGGGGGAATTCTCTAGGGCTTGTATGAGAAAGTCACATTTAATCACAACATTGGACAGTGACCCTAGGGGCATAGCCTTCCGCTTATCCCACTGGAGCAATGGATCAGTGCAGCGGAGCGGTGCCATTTGCATGCAAATGACACATAAAAGAGACTAAAATAAGCAGAGGGACTTGAACATGCACAGCTCAGCACTGAAAGAGGCTGAGAAGAAAGCCTAGCATCATTGCAGCAGTTCAGGATTCATGATTTTAGTGAGCCTGTTAAAGCAAGTTAAAGTAGGTGCATACGTATCTATAAAATCTAGGGGTAGAGTTAGGGTATGTTGATTTAGATTCAAAATTCCAGAAAGTGTTTTGGGATCAACAGGTTAGTCCTGTCCATAGAACCAAGAGAACTAAGCCTTAATCTATAACAGAAACATATGAAAATGAATAAAAAATGAAATGGTGCTGTAGCCGGTAGAGTTGATTCCACAGAATTCCAGCTAAATCAAGTCAACCCCTTCCTCCGAATATTTGAGTATTGTCTGCGTTCTGGTCTCTTATCACCTTAAAAAAAACGTTCACAAGGTGCTCCGGTCTCTTATCACCTTAAAAAACGTTCACAAAGTGAATTATCAGGTTGGTAACAATTGGTAGCACTGCCACCTCATAGCAAAACACATAGGTTAATTGGAGTTTCTAAGGTGTACTAAGTGTGTATGTGTGTGTGTGTGTGTGTGCTCTATGAGGGATTGGTGCCCTGTCTAGGGGTGTTCCTGCACCTGCACCGGTTTCCTGTCAGCCTGACTAGAATTAAGTGGATAAAAATGAATGAATGAATGAATGAATGAAGGTAAATTGTCTGATCCATTTTGCTCATACATGTGATGTGAATGTGCGAATGTGTCTGTCACCGTCTGTCACTGTCTGTCACTGACACTGATCGCTGATCTCGAGTGGTACAGTGGTCAGGTCTCCTGGTTGGGCATCATTTCTGTAAATGAATGACTGTCTAGGAACTGAGTCTGAGTGAGGCGAGCTCAGTCAGGGGATCACAAAAGCCGCAACAATGACCATTACCCAGCCACACTCCCGTCCAGGACACATTTATGCCTGCCCAATGATCTCCGGGGATAGACATCAGATAGGTTATTCAAATTAAAAAAGTAAAAACTAATATATGCAAACTACTCTAAAGATAACAAAAGATAAGCTAAATTTCAGTTGAAAACACTTGAACTCATTTAGTTTTCTCTAAAATGGCACATGATTACAATCTGGACATGATTTGTTAAGCTTGATTTATGCATTGTAAAACCAAAGCACATTCTGCTTGCCATACACAGCTGTAATCTTCTGTTACCTTGAATGTAAATTTTACTCATGATAAAAGCTACCCATGGGGATGTGTGCTACAATGAATATTCTAGAGGACTGATCAACATCTGTAAGGAGGAGCAGATTCAAATACAGCTGCCCCAAGCTCACAAACATTCTGTTTTCATGCTCACAGAAAATAAAAATGGAGAGATTAAAACAGAGCTGCACCACAGTGTCAAATTGAAAAGTAGTATCTACTAGTATCTGTTAAAATCCACGCACTGTATATTGTCAACACCAAAGCCACTTATGTCATTCGCAGCTGGTTCTGTTTCCCCTTTTTTTCACGAAATGTATGTGACCATACCCAGAATGTCTGGCCATGTGACATTCTGAAAGTAAAAATGGAATGATTTTCACCATCATTACAATAACCATTTTAATTCTAATCTATACTTTGCATGCCAGCATTTTACTAATCTATTAGTCTTTTATCCACAAACATGTTTTTATATGTTGATTTTGTTTTTTGATCACAGAATTTGAAATGATTTCACTGGGAATCTGTCTTTAGGTAGTTATTGGTGATCTGCATTTGGCCATTCTGGAAGAAAGATGTCTTTGTTCCAGTCTTAGTGCCAACAGCTGGGGCCATGTTGCAAAACACCACTTTGGGGTGGGAGTGTTTTTCTCAAGGACAGAATGACATTGGTTAGAATAAGGACTCTTTAACCTAAAGCGTTCAGGGAGTTCAGCATGGTGTTCAGAGCATTCTTGAAAATGACTTTTTACTTTACTGAAAAATCATAACGTGATCAACAAAATGCAATAGGATAGTATTTGGAGAGTAAAGACAAATAGTGCCATCGAAGCACTCTTTTTGTGATTATTAAGCCTCATACAAGGTGCAGAACTAGAGAGAGACAGAGACAGAGAGAAATGCAGGGGGGTGTGGGGAAGCGCCTGTTCGTTTGACTGCTCTAAATGCTCTTGGCTCTGTTAAGCAGCTTACGATGCTTCCCTCTCTCTCATTTCCCTTTCACATCACTCCATCACTCACGTTCCCCCTTCTGTCCATCATGCTTTCTCTCTCTCTAATACAAACTTCACTTCTGTGTAGATGCTTAAAGCCAGATTTCTGTGTTCAGGTGCAGAGGGGGGAGGGATGTAGTTAATGAGTGTGTAAGAGTGTTTGTGGTGCATGCTTCTGTGCGTGTATGGTCAGCCTTGCCTTTTAGTTCTTGCTGAGCCTTGTACACTGTTAGCTGTTCCTAATAATCTATTAAATATTTATAATCCAGTGACAGTTTATACATGTATTGTGTTTGTATACTTGCTGAATTCATGATAATTCCACTTTTTTAAAGTTGGTGTATATTGTAATGTAATGTAATGACAATGTAAGCAGAACATTGGCCACTAATACTAAAAGTAGATTTGGACATACAGTGCACAGATTTGGACAGAATTAGTTGAGTTGTTGTTGACACTGCTTCCATTTCTTTTGTAGGAGCAAGTAGAGTACGTGTTTTTGATCATCTTTACAATTGAGACCTTTCTGAAGATCCTGGCCTATGGTCTAGTCATGCATCCAAGCTCCTACATCCGCAATGGCTGGAACCTGCTCGACTTCGTCATTGTCATTGTGGGGTATTTGGATTTTCTGACCTTCAATTCGTTGGGCGTCTGTATGCATTTAGCTGGTCTAACTTGCATATTTATTTTCCGCCTCATTTACTATTCAGGTAGTGTAATACCTTGCAGTTACTTTTTAATGAATGTTACCTCACTTGCCTACCATGCTGTCAGGTCCCCTTCCTCTTTTCTGTTCTCCATCTCTCTCTAATTCAAGTGCTCTCTCACACTAGGATTATCGGGTCAATCCCTCCCCTTCTCTCGCTGTCTTTCTCTTTCACTGCTGTCCGTACACATCACATAATCTGACCTAGACAGACTTGCTTCTTCCCTCGGTTTTTGTGTGTGTGTGTGTGTGTGTGTCTGTGTGGGTGTGTGTGTATGTGTGTGTGTCTATGTGTATTTGCAGGATTAGTGTAAGAATGAGTAAAATGTAATATGAGGAGACTATGCAGTAAGGAACTTCAGTTCAGTGAATATTTGATGTAGTGATGACTTTATAAAATATTCATAAATAATAATACTGAAACTGCTAAAACTGTAGCAGGGTATTAGGCAGTAGTAGTTGGAGCAGTATTACCGATACTGGCCTGATACAGCTTCTACACTGCAACAGAAAACAAGAGTGTGCAATATAAAATGTAACCAAACTTCATTATTTTGTGCCAAACTGTAAACGATTAAATGAAACACGAAACACACGCTACCTAATAAAAAATTGTTTTGGATAAGAGCAATGCCAACTCAACTTTTTCTTTAAAATCCTTCTCTCTTAAAATAGCAAGTTACCATCCTTGTTAGTATGGGTTGGCTGTCCTGTTCGTCATTCCTACAAACTTTTGTTTTGTGGCTTTTTTTGCAACTGACAGCCAGCAGAGGGTGACAAAAGGAACATATCAAAATTGCATACGAAATATGTTCCATTGTGTAAGCATTTATGACTGAATAAATGTAAGTTTTGCTTCTAGTAATGTTGTACCTTTTAAAAGTCAGAGAAAGTGCATTGCATAATGTTTGATTTATTGTGCGGAACTTGTGCACGCAGCTTTATGCATTACATTTTCTCGGCTCCACAACACCAGGAACAATGTAATAAGGTCTCGTTATCTTGACAACTAAAGATACAGGCATAACTATTTCAGCTTCGTTCATGATCTGTAGAGTGCAAATGTTAAATTTTCTTTAAAATGGCACGACACATTACTAAATTGAAACAGACAAAACAAAATCAGAAAACATGTGGGATGGTATACAATCCCAAATCAGAAAATATTTGGGTCAGTATTGGAAATGAAAAACAAACTAACAAGCAAAATGAATCAATGGTTCTAATATTTACTTTGACTTTTCCTTTATTGTACACAGTATGAACCTGAGATATTTCATTATTGAGATATTTCGTCTGGTTAACTTAATTTCATTTGTTACTAAACATTCATTCCTGCATTTCAGACCTGAAACACATTAAAAATGGGCTTGTTATGAGGTAAAAACTAAATAATGATTTGGTACAAGCAGATTTGTAAGTGGTATTTGTGAATGTAACTCCATATTGTTGCCCTTTACGAACTGAAATTCCTCCCTATTCATATTATGTGTTGTAGAGATTGTAGAGCACTGACAAACTGGAGATCCTACATTTGCTCATCAAAGACACTTTTGGGGGACTCAAAGCCTTTTGGGGACAGTGCTTTTGTACCAAATCCTGATTATATTCACCTGGTGACAACACCTGTTTCAAATCACATAATTGTTTAATGTTTTTATCTCATTACCTGTTTTTCGGGCATGTGTTGCATGCCTGAAATGCAGGAATGGTTATTAACAAAAAAAATTTGATTGAATTAAATAAAAAAATATTGGTTTATATTGTCTACAGTTAAATAAAAGTCAAAGTAAATGAAAGGAACATTGCATTTTTTAATTTGCATTTTCCTATTTGTTAGTATATGAATTACATGAAGTCAAAAAGAGAAACACAAACAGACTAGAAAATATGAAAACTGAAAGTCTGAAACTGTAATCACCATTAATTGAGTGGACAAAACAATATTTCAGTATTTTAGTTATACGCAAGCCACAGGTTTCGATGTTGCTATAGCCACTGTGGCACCCCAAACTTAAAACAGATAGAGGCTTTTATGAGGTGGTTTCCATGCATAAATAACAAATGCATACATTTTGACACACATATTTGTGATTGTGAAGGTACTCAGAGTCATGTCAGCTTTGTTATATATGAACATGTGAAAATGTCGATTTTAAATTACAAAGGATATATAATTTATATGTGAGGTATTGAAATAACGAAATTGCCATGAATTTCTTCAGACTTCACAGCCTGTTGGATATGATATTTATTATGATTTGAATATGCCCAGAGTAACATTCTGGTATACAGTAGTGCCATTATCTGAAAACAAAATGAGTGACTATTTAATATTTTTTAAATTCTATAATAATAATAATAATAATAATAATAATGATAATAATAATAATAATAATAATAAGTCACAGGACACCCTTTTATTTTAGAAACAAAAGGAAAAATTATCTATCTGAATATCCCAGCAATGGATGAGTGAGGGGGCCTATATTTTAGGATGTCCGGAACAATACCGCCATCTTGAAAGCTGCCATATTGGATCAAGGGCAAGTTTATTTCCCAATGGGAAGGTGGTCATGTAAATCAAAGAAGACCAGAATTGTCTCAGAAATTGTTTGAAATCAGATTTGCAATATCTCTTCAAAAGTTATCAACACAAAGTTCGACACCCAGGAAGATCACCAATTTCACACAGCACTGCTACATCCCTCATAGCCAAATTACAAGAAAGCAGGACTGTGGACGTTGTGATCATCCGAAGACTGCTCCCAACGAAGAAACCTCAACAATGGTCTTGGCAGCCTTTGCAAAAGTTCACAATACAGCACGAGCCATGTCCTGTGACTTTTGATTCTCCCCGTGTCCTGTGGCCTTTGTCTTAAGCTTTAGTGTGTTGATGTATATAGTTTGTTTGTGTGTTGTATGTATAATAAACTACTTCCATATGTTTATTTGTTTAATAATATGAATGCGTGTGTCTTGTAGGTTGTTCAGTGTGGTGTTGGAAACAATGACCCATAAATCTGGTGAAACTCACCACATGCCAGGAAAACCGGGAGGCCTTGATGTCAAGGCACTTAGAGCCTTTCGAGTGCTACGACCCCTTAGACTTGTCTCAGGAGTGCCCAGTAAGTCTATGTATGCGTCCGTGTCTGTGTGTTCATCTGCCTGTATGTATAAACAGCATGGACACCTGAATAAGTGTCGTACTTTTCATTCCTTGATTGTGAATGATAAACCAATTTAATTTACTAAAGACAGGTAGAGTTCAATTATGGGTTGATAGTTTAGGCATTATAAATTGGATATAAAATATAACTCTGTATTAAATTCTGTGTTAAATATGGATTTTACATTTTCTTACACTATTTGTTATTCTAATTAAATAGAAATTCAGTCAAGTCAAGTATATGAATTCCCAGGATCCAGTTTCCTGAAATAGCACATAAGTTTAAAAAAATAACTCCATGGTATCTAAATCCCTGATCTAATACAACAAATGATGAGCTGAAAATAAAGCCTACAGTGTAATGTAACTTCTATGTGACTACCTGCGCCTTCCAGTTTCTCCCGATCAGTAAAAGCCTGACACTTGTGTACCCATTGTTTTGATGATGAAATGGGTTGTGTTGTGACATTTTCAAGTCAAGTCAAGTGTTTTTTTTTACCAACCATATACATTTCAGCTATATGCAATAGTGTACAGTATGCAGTGAAACAAAATAACATTCCTCCAGGACCAAGGTGCTACATAAAACAATATACTACACAATACAAGTGCATAAGGGCATGTGTGCAGTAGCATTTGCAATGGCGCAATACAATTCAAAATAGATACACAAGACCATTTTACGGCAATAAACAATAACTACGGGGAGGGGAACCGTGCAGGAGGCTCACTAAGTACTGGGAGCAGTAAGGTGCAGTTGTGTGCCTTTGCTCTTGTAACCTAATTAAACAATTAAACATTAAGACTTGCACCACCCTAGTAATTCAGACATGAATGAAATAACTAGTGTTATAAAGGGAACACTGCTAACTTCACTGTTTACTCTGAATGTGATGAGCTAGTTTGTGACTTATGAAGCCTAGCTGCATCTGGGTTTGGTTGAATGTTTTTGGGCATAGGCAGCCCAAATAAATGACTGATAATTGCCTGATTTTTTGCATGTTGGTAACTATTCAAGATGCTCACGCATACTGTATATGCACTAGCACTGGAAAAGTTCATTTTAAATAGTATGTTCCTGTTATCTGAGTGTTTACACCCGAACAGTTCTCCCACAGCCAACACAATGACTACCCATCACTTATTGTGCTTTGATATCCCAAATGATAATGTGTGTTATTGCAATGAGATATTTAGATTTCTATATTTAGACTGTGAATGGTTTTATTTGTCTTGCTGTTAGTGAATACAGTTAGTGAAGAAGTTCACTGAGATGATATACAACATTTTACTGTTTTTATTTATATTCACACACTTCAAGCAAGAAGCAATTATCGTAAGTGAGACGAGAACATGGTTCTTTCTCTATTTAATAGACTTAACCCTTAACCATAGTAAGTTAAAGCAATGTTTAGCCAGGTGTAGTGTTTGTAAACAAGTAAATAAAGTTGTGCTAACCAACCAAATGGTCCTCATAAGTCAAAGCTTTGTATATTCATGCTTTTTTTTATCCAGCATGTGCTCATATACAGGGTTTGGCTAGTCAGATTTATAAATCTGGGCAGGCCTGTCAAAGTCTGAGACTAGTTAATTAGCTAATACATACACAATGATAGCCTGAGTTCATTGTGTCTGCTGTGTAAAATAATAGATAGTAGTTCGCACTGATAAAGAAATGTATGTGCTAAGTAAAAATGTAGCTGCTGGAGACTAAATTCTAGTTATGTACAAGTTTATGTGTGGTGGTGGTATGTTATGTCCTTATGGCATTTGTGTCCCATTCAGTCTATATTGTGGAAGCATGACTAAATTTGAGTCATAATTTTGCCCCTGGTTTCGCTTAACATCATTTCAGGAGTCACAATAGCCCAAAGTTCTTAAAATGTACAGTATAGGATTTTATTAGATTTAAGGACATCCAAGGCAATTATGTGAATATATGGGCAAAATGAGCAATTAAATAATTTGTTTAAATGAAGTCTATTAACTGATCAGTATTTTCACTAGACAAATCATTGATATTCCAAGTAATCTTTTAAATCCTGTACCTGTAAGACAAAATTATTAAATGCATGTGTTAAATTATGAATATTATTATGATGCTACTGCTGGAACAAACACATTGCTCTAAGGAAAGAAGGCTAAGTGCCTACACCTTATACACACATACTGTTCTTTGATTGTGTTCTCCTTCTTCTTCTTCTTCTTCTTATTATTATTATTATTATCATAACCTGATTTTTGGTCGGTATCTCCTCCTACAATTTTTGAAATATCAAAACGGCAAAACGTCCAGTATGTTGGGAAGAAGTGTGCTTGTTATAAGCTAAGAAAAAATTAATGTTTTGTTTTCACTATTCTCGTTATCTCATAGACTTAACATTATGGCAAATTTCAAGCACGTCTGGACCTGGGTATATTGTCACTGATCATTTAAATTTACAGACCATTGACAGATCTGAGCACCTCATTAATTTCCAGTGGCCTCGCTCTAGTGATGTCAAAATGAAACGCTCAAAGCACACTGCAGAAAACACAATTCTCTGCATAACGACAAATTCCCTCACCTAAAATCTATCATTCCACCTAGAAACTGCATCGAAACTTTAAATAGTACCACAAGCCTATCTAATCGGTTGAGTCATTCTTTACTGAGTTCTGACAAGACATTTATTCTCACATCCTCTCTCTTTCATCTTACTGCAAAGATGCCTTCCATTTTTGCTGAAACCTACAATTTGCATTTTTATATGGATTTCACATGACTGATGAGTTTAGATGCCTAAGTGTTTGTAGACCTGATGGCCATGTTTGATAAAACTGTTTTATAGGTGTGGTAATTTAAATGTCAGCACCTTAGAATGGCAAAGAAGTGACATTATGATAGATGTCTCTGACTAATGTGGTGAACTGTGTTTTGTGTTTTGTTAATTACAGTGTGTATTGTTTTGCAAAAAAAAGGCTGAGAATGAGCTGAGCATATCTGGGCTGAAGTTTGCTCCATGAGTGTCAGGTTTCACTGTGCGGTATTTTTAAATGTAGTGTTCAAAGAATTACAAAAATACTGTGAAAGAAAACACATTAATTAATATATATATATACACATCAACTAATATATTTTGTAAATAGACAGTAACTGGTAGATGCATAGGGCTGGCAAAGTTCACAGAGGTTGTCAGAGGTTATGAACCTGATTGTTACACTTCATCTTGTTTCCTAAATAACTTTCAAAAACATATTGCTCTTTGAAATATTTTGTTGTTATTCTGTGGGAATGTTCTGATCTCTTGAACCTGCTCATTGTGTAGGTTTGCAGATTGTGCTGAACTCAATAATGAAAGCAATGGTTCCTTTGCTGCACATTTCTCTACTTGTCCTGTTTGTCATCATCATCTATGCTATTATCGGCCTGGAGCTGTTCATCGGCCGAATGCACAAGACGTGCTACTTTATTGGAACAGGTTCACACACGCACACACACGCACACACGCACAAATACAAAAATATAACCAGATGATTGTTTGTTATGTTAGATGTAATAGCATAATGATTTTGTGTCTGCCATATTCTAAACAATAAACAATATATGTAATGTATACTAGTAAATACCTGACTCACTCTCCGTTCTTTTTCACTTTCTCCCAGATGACTTTGCCGATGATGACCCACTGCCGTGTGCATTCACTGGTCATGGTCGTCAGTGTATTGTTAACGGCTCAGAATGTAGAGGAAAGTGGGATGGGCCAAATGGTGGCATTACTAACTTTGATAACTTCTTCTTTGCCATGCTGACTGTCTTTCAGTGTATCACTATGGAGGGATGGACTGATGTACTTTACTGGGTAAACATTGGGTATTCCTATATTTGGTAAAAATCCAAATATTAAGGTTTAAGATATGGTAGTCAATTTGAATCATTAGTTGTTATTCTATATCTGTGTGTTTGTGTGTGTGTGTGTGTGTGTGTGTGTGTGTGTGTGTGTGTGTGTGTGTGTGTGTGTGTGTGTGTGTGT